>JBBBDQ010002242.1:2352500-2660000 GCA_037127315.1 Ascarosepion bandense
TGAGAAATAAATGAAAGTAACCTCTGTCAACATTACAGCTCATTTCTGACATCTTTTGATTGTAATACACGAAAGATTATCTGTGAGTAGGAATGGATTTTATTAAATCTGACATGTTTAAAAGAAAATTTGCTGCCTAAATACACACACACACACAATTTTTTTCTGGTGTTAATAAAACAATGCTCAATGTAATATAACAGCTATGAAGTATATATTGACAAATATACATATCCTATGTCTATAGCATGACTTGGAGTTTTATGCAGTTTTTTTAATCTTTACCCATTTTCTTTTTCTTTTACCTTATTGCATTGTTATTTTATTATTGTTTTTATATATTTGTTTTTTTAAGTTTTTTTTTTCTCTGAAAATAATAAACCACAAGTGGTCCCCTTTGAATTATGCATTTCATTTTTGCCCTGAACAATGATGATCATGAAAAATGCAAGAACCAAAAATAATATTTCAAATTTAGAGATTATCAGTTCATAATATGCACCTGATGATTGCGTAGTGCATGAAACTCTGAGTTGTGCAAATATATATATATATATATATATATATATATATATATATATATATTTGCACAAGAAATAAGGGTTGTTCCAACGAGAGCAATTGGTATAAAAGAAAAAAAGTGCGAGAAGCTGTTAACAGTTTGTTTAAAGTGTAGATTTATTATTATTATTAATATTACTTGCTTTTTGTATAATATATTAAGTGTCCATAATGGTATTTGTGTCGTTACGTGTTTCAAGTCCTAAGTTGACTCTCTTCAGGTTAATAAACTTGTGACTTTACATATCAAGATCCGTTTGTTTTCTGCCGGCCTAAAATATAAATGATCAGTGAGCAGGTCAGGAAGTTCATATGCGTGTGTTTGTTGGTTGTTTTTTTTTTTCATACTCGCTCATTAAATCTCTTCTATTTTGGGAATCATTCATCTTTTGTTGGCCAGAAATTGTTTTTTACAGACTTGCAAAATTTGATTTCATCTTTATACTTCAAAATTGTTTTAAGTGATTTTGATTAAATTCTACAGGTCATCTAGTTCTTTTTGTTGTTTTTCGAATATTATTTTTTGCAATGGTTTGAAATTTTTTTTTTCTTTTTTTTCTTTTTTTTCTAGTACATTTGAATTTGATGTGTGTGTGTGTGTTAGGTTTTCCATGTTGTTTTGTTGAGGGAAGGATTGTATTTCTTTTTTTTTATAAATATTTTTTCCTGCATCATGAGTGTGTTGTAATCTGCATAGGCATTACTCTGAATTTACCTCCATTACATTTGTGTAAGTGTTGTTCACACTCCACCGACGTCTATTGAACAGGTTAAGAGGCTCATCCCTTGTTTCCTGTTTAGGATGTGGTTTCCGGCTTTCTCTTTTCCAATCTTGTCATCATTATGTAGCCTCTTGCACATCAGTGGCGTTACCTGCCTTGCTCAGGGTGATACAATTAAAAAATAAAGAAAAAAAAAGGGTGTTGGGAAACGTACAATTTCCTGTTATTGGCTAGTTTAATGTTACTTCTGTGCAGGGCTACTCTTCAGGCCCTGTGTCACCCCACACATATTTTTGAGCATTCATTATATTTTTAGAGTTGCAGCACAAATTTTAATTTGAATTTAGATGTGTTTTCGAACTTGAAGTGGTTTCCTTCTATTATATTGCATACCCCACACTTTTGTTTTTTTTTTTTGTTGCATTTTGTGACCCCTGTGTTGTTTGAATTTTGATGAGGTTAGTATATTTTTAAATTTTGGGATTGGCATTTGCTTTTAATTATTTTAGTTGTCTTTAAAATTTATTTTATTTTATCATTTTTGTTGAGTAATACAATATGTTTTTATCTTTGTAAATAATTCCGGTTTGCTTTTGTTGTGTCTGGAAATGCATGTGAAAATTTTCTGGCCAACGAAAGGTGAATGATTCCCAAAATAGAAGAGATTTAATGAGCGAGTGTGGACAGAAAAAAAAACAACCAACAAACAAACATGCATACATATGAACTTTCTGACCTGCTCACTGACCACTTATTTATATACACAGTATTTTAGGCTGTCAGAAAGACAAACGGATCTTGATATGTAAAGTCACAAGTTTATTCACCTGAAGAGTCAACTTCGGACTCGAAACATGTGTAGCAACTCAAATACCATTATGGACACTTAATATATTATACAAAAAGCAAGTAATATTAATAATAACAATAAATCTACACTTTAAACTAAACATTCACGGCTTTTCGCACTTTTGTCTTATATATATATATATATATATATATATATGTAGTAATAATTATTAACCAATTATTGGTCAGAATCAAATTAGGCCAGTACACAGTTGTATTAAAAAGTGTTCAATACATATATAATGTAGAGCTTTTAAATATTTTAATTTCGAAGTCAGTTGATTACATTGCCTTGGTTTCAACTTTTTGGTATCTTGATCAGTTTTATATTAACTGATCATCCAACACTTTTTCAAATGCATAACTGGAAGTTTAAAATAAGGGAGGAAATAAATTGTAAACATTTTCATCTGGGTTTGTATGATCCTAATCTGACTTTTGGATATATATATATTTCTACTTTAACATAAATTCTGAATCCTTAGTATTTTACAGACTGTTTATGTCTACCAGTTTTTTATTTTATTTTTTTTATTAAGGAGTATGATAAATTCATTAAGTACTAAATATAATTTTTTTAGCTACTTATGATTTGAGTTAAAATTTTATAAATGACCTTTCTTTTACTGTATAAAATGAATTATTATAATTTTTTTTTTTTTTTTTTTTTTTGAAGCACATTAATTATAGGATTTTTAGTTTTTGTTGTAGTTTTTATTTTTTTTCCATCAACTAATACTTTGTGAAGTTTGTTGGTCAATATTTGAATTGTTTTCCTATTAACACCATCCAGCTTGTTTATTTGATGTCAGCAACTCTTTGATGTTAATTACTTTTTCTTTTTTTTTTTTTTTTTTTCCTTTCTTTTTTGTTTGTTTGTATGTTTGTGTAGCACTGATGACAACTTTGGTATATATTTTGCTTGATGCAGCATGCAGAACAAAAGCCAGTATTCATGCAGGAACCAGTCGATGAGGGTCAGGGGTCAGGGCAGAGCGAGGCCCATCACCGTAGTCTTTCAGATATAATGGAGGAAGATGTAGGTACCAGCACTTTCCTCCCACCCTCAATAAATTATATAGAACAGCACTTAATCATTTGCTACTGTAGCTGGTGGCCAGGTTTATAGGTTGTTTAAGTATTAATTACACTCTTAAATAGAGGGGGGGTCTTTTTTTTTTTTTTTTTTTTTAATCACTCTGTCACTGCCACTGTACTGTATTAATAGTATTACTATTGTTACTCATTGCCTTTTTTGTATATTTCTTATCTTCTCACTACATGTATAAAAATAATCACCCCTATCCTTTTTCTTTTTTTTCTTTTCCTTTTTTAAATTAGAAATTGTAATTTAAAGTTGCTGGTACCATTTATTTAACTATTTAATAATCCTAGGTTTAAGATATTTAATATTTCTGTAAATTAATTTCAGATTAATTGATATTTGTAAATTTCTATTGTATTTTATTTGTGATTAATAAAAAAAAAAAATCTGGTAAACCTGGACCTTTGTGCCTGAGAGAAAAAAAAAACGTCAAAAAGACAGTTTTCCTTTTGATGCCACTATTTTCTTAACTACCTTCACTCCTCGGCAATGTTTACTGTTTTAAAAAGTGATAATTAGAATTGTAATAAAACCTAAACGTATGATCAAAGTGAATTTACACATTTTTGTTCTTGAGAATTTGCAACAAAAATATTAGACACTATTTATTAGATCGTAATTTACAAGAATAATTTCATATTTACAATATTCTAAAAATTCATGCAATTAAAAACTAATGCAATATTTATCATTTACCAATTCATAAAGAAAAAAATATTAAAACAATTTTTTATACCTAAATTTATAAACATTTACTAAATTATTAAAATATGTGAACCAACTATAAGGAAATCCTTTTTATTTACTATTTTAAAAAGTTTATATCAGTTCACTTTTTTTTTTTTTTTTTTTTTTTTTTTTTTGTGAGGAGGAATCTTTTCAATAAATAATGTAAATAATAAAATCTAATTAATAGTTATTTTCATTGTGTGTATAAATTCACTTTCATACGTTTGTTTCATTACAATTCTAATAATTGCTTTTGAAACAAACAAAAAAAAACATTGCCAAAGAGCGAAGGTAGTTAAAATAAAAGCAGGGTCATGGAAAAAACAAATCTTCTTTTTGGCACTCTATTTTTGTAGGCAAAAATACATACATTGGATTTAATGTCATCATCAATGTAAATATTGTGCATCAATTAAATTTATAAATTGGCAAAAATGTAGTTTGTTTATCATAAAAATATTTTCAATTTGTCTATTACTAATGTTTAATTATAAAATGTCAAATCATTTTGGAATTGCAGAATATTTATTTTTAAATTTCAATGTATTTAAAAATTCTTTATAAAAACTGATTACAAATTTTTATTAAAAGCCTAATTTATTTCATTCTAATGAGGATAAATTCATATGATGCCTGATTGGAAAAAATCAAACATGGCACCAAATATACTAAAATAATGAACTTAAGATATCAAAACAGCTGTAAATCTTATTTTACTTAAATTCGCTAACTTTATGGACTGTTTTAAAAATTGATTCTTGCATCCATTTTCCTGTTTAATGTTTGCAGTTTTTTTATAGCTTGTGCCAATTTTAATAATTTTTTTTCTTTTTTAATGTTAATGCTTGGAATGTCATCTAAATGAATTAATGCATATTTTGAATTCTGCTATTGTAATTTGCTTCTGAGTTGGAAATTTGCCAACATATGGTATAATATATTTCTTTCTTATTAAATTTCCAGATTATTTTGAATCTCTTATTTCTGATGTTAGGTCTTTAGATTAAGCAATATTGTAACATATTTTGAAATCATTTAGAAACAAAAATAAACAAACATATTATTATTTTTTTTTTTCTAACTAAAAAAAATAATCCTATTTAAATTAAAAGTAAAAATGTTCAAAGAAAGCTAATATGGCAAAATAAAAATGTATCAGTGGATTTCCCAATGTAATATTCTACCATGTTAACACAAGTTACCATAAAAATGGAATCTTATCTTAAATAGGTGTGATGAGGACGCATGATTTGAGAAATATATCAAGTCATAAAGTATCCTATTTATATTATACGATAAATAATTCTTTCAATAAGCAATCTTTTCTTGAAAGTGTCACACTAATGACTCATTTATTTCTACTTAAAAAAAAAAAAGAAAAAAGGATGATCTACTAGAGGGAATAATAAATTCTAAAGATGAATCAGTTGGTTATTTGAGATTTTATTTAAAAATATTTTTAGGTAAATGTTTGTATATAATGTGTATAGAATAAAAAAAAAAAACAATTTCAAAGGTTTTTATTTTAAAATTTAAAAAATTCAGGCATAAATTGTCCCCCCCCCCCGTAAAATTCAAGTTTTTTTTATGCTTTCCGATATAACTAATGTATTTTTGTTTAAGTAAAATACATTATTATAGTTGGTAGATTGATAACTGTATAAGATTTAATTTATAATTAAAACATTATCTTGCACTAATATATATATATATATATATATATATATATGATAGTTTTAAGTTATGCTATATTTATGGATTAAAGTGCTCAATATCAGGGATAGTGTATGTAAATATAAAAGTGGACATTGAAGTCAACACCCAGAGGCGATAGACTGTTTCATGCTAAACACAATTGTCAGGCCAATGGCCTATGAGTGTTGACTTCAATGTCCACACACACACACACACACACACACACACAAGCAATTAAGCAGAACCCTTGGTAATTGGTTAGGTTAATTCCATGGGGGATCATAATCCGATGAGAACTCTGTTAGAAATTAACAAAGTATTACAATGAAAATTGGACGAATTTATAAATTCATTGGTGATAATTTATTTTGTGAATATTATAAAAATATTCAATTCATCAGAATGCAAGCTTTTACAAAAATGAATGGGTTAAATTTATCAAGACAGAAGGAATAGTGTGGGGAAGGGGAAGAAGATATTGGAATTTCTAGTTGGAAATATTTTGAAATATCTTCTTAGACTGTTAGATTTTCTCTTTTTAAATCATGACAGAACTTTCTAGAAAATTATTTCCTTTTTAGCATTTTCTTTTACTTTCTCCTCTGTAAAAAAAAAGTGCTCCATAGAAATTGGTTCTTCTGTTGTTGAGAGAGGGAGTCAAATTTACAATGTTAATTTTTTAACATGAATGTCATGGTTACAATGTTGTGCTTACAAAAAAAAAAAAAAAACAGATGACCATGGATTGAATTTTTAGGGTTGAGCATTTTCATATACAGGACAGTAAATTTAGAGACTATATTTTAAATAGATGAACTGAATTGTTAGATTTTTATGCTGGCATGAATATCTTTGTCTTATCATTTCAGTTTGAAGACAATAATATTAATATTAATCATTAGAATTTAGTAATGTGATAAAAAAGTTGACGATGATAAAAAAATTTATACTAAATTTAAAATAAATATGTAAATATCATAATAATAATATTATAATAAAAAAATAATTTCAATAATAATACTCTAAATATAATTAAAAAAACAATTTTTAAAAAATGTTTTCGGAATTACCATGAATTGAAATGTATAAATCTTTAACAGGGAATTACATGAGTATTTCATGAAAACATTGGAGGGACTTAAATTATATACTTATTTATAGACCTTTATATGCACACCCACTTGTTTGTAACCATGTAAATACTTACATGTTTATACACCCATATATACATATAAACTCACATGCACACACACACAGGTGTGAGTTTGTGACCCTGGATTTCATGCTCTTGCGATCGTCAGACAAACTTTGTTTGTCAGAGCGTGAAACCCAGGGTTACAAACTCACACCTATCTATATGAATATGTCAGCTCTATCACTGATATTGAGCACTTTCAAATAAGTACCACGCATATATAATATATAAATAATATAATATATTTAACAAATTGCATACACACACACATATACACTTGCATATATTTTTATTTGTATACATAGATTTTAATATAAGCATATACGTATACCCACACTTATACTATACACTTACAAATATATACATAGACATATCCATACTTATATACAGGTGGCATTCTTGAAGGCAATCTTTAGGCCTGAGATTTTGCTCAGTCAATTAGTATTGAAATCAGTGGTAGTTTCTCCTACAAAGGGGAACACATGTTTGAATCTTACTAGAGAGCATGTTTTCTTTAAAATTTGAGTGTGTAGGCTGGAATAAAAATGGGTTGTCTATTTCAAATACGGGTATCCACTTAAAAAAAAAAAAAAATTGCCAATTTATTTTAGTTAAGCATGAGAATTGTCTGCCCAGTACCTTTTGTTTTATAAAGATATGCATGTTTCAATTACTGTTGCATCTGCAGTCTTTATCATTCATTGTCTTACTTTCTCTCTCCCTATTCTTCTTCTTCTTTTTTTTTATTTTTTATTTTTTTATTATATATATTAAAGCAAAATGATTCTACTGCTCTTTCAAGGAGTCTGTGTATATTTTGTTCAGAGAATGATAGTAAAATAGTCAGTTTTGATATGATTTTAAGGTCTTTGCTCCCTCTTTTATATTTCTTCAAAATATGTACCAACATTATTTTGATTTGACTCTGTGGGTTGTTGTTTTTTGGGATGGGGGAGACAGTGTGTGGGGACAGTGTTTAAAATTTATTTTTTGCTTTTTTTTACTAGCAGATATCTTGATTATAGAAAATTCTAGGCTAAAATTTAAATTAACAGTAAAATTTTACTCAGCTTTTAAAAATTTATTTCTTTATTAGCATAAATGTGAAATTCTTGAAAATATTTTAAATGTACACATTCAGTTTCCTTTAAAGTATATTTAAGTGGTATTTGTGAACTTGAATTTTTGACAGTGAAGATATTGGAATTTCTAGTTGGAAATATTTTGAAATATCTTCTTAGACTGTTAGATTTTCTCTTTTTAAATCATGACAGAACTTTCTAGAAAATTATTTCCTTTGTAGCATTTTCTTTTACTTTCTCCTCTGTAAAAAAAAAAGTGCTCCATAGAAATTGGTTCTTCTGTTGTTGATGGTAAAGTTTTAGATTATATTTTTTTTTTCTTATTTCATGGAAATTGGATTTCTTTTTCTTTTCTTTTTTGTGTTAAATGTTTTCCTTGTAGCTTTAAAAAGTATAAATTTCCTTTAAATTCATCCTTTTAGAAACTCTCTCTCTATTTTTTTAATCCTGGTGTTCTCATTCTTTCTAACATATCTTTTTACACTTTCTAAATATTCTACTTCTAATTTGCATGCTTGTACTAATTTTTTAAAAATTAACTGTCTCCTAATTATTAAAGCTCGTTTTCATTCTTTTGCTCTTTAACATAAATTCATTAATTCAACTAAACTTTTGAGATTGTCGACAATAAAGGCCTGATTTGTTTAATAAAATTTTTAGCAGTATTTATTAATTTCTTTTTTCCTTTTAGACTGATTTCATTCAGTCTAATGCAGCATTTCATATTCTCAAAGATCTTATTTAAATTTTATTTAAGAAAATTGCACTAGAAATTTTTATTTATCTGAAGTATTCATAAATATCTGAATATTATTATAATAATTTCATAATTTATAAAATTTATAATCATCTTTATATATGTAAACAGCAAGCTTATAAATTGTCTTTTGAAATCTTAAGCTACAACTAGATTTTGTACTGTAGTATTAGGTTGGTGCTAAAATAATTGCATTTTTATATCAATCCACTTTAACCTTTATTACTTCATTATCCTGCCACTGAAGGTGACATTGAAATCTGTGTTTGAATTTCATAGTTGTGTTGTCATATCCTGCTGTGGCAACAGAAAACAACTTGGAGTGAAATTAACAATAAGGATACTGCAATTGAGATGCCTTGAAAAAGAATGTAGTGGAAAGAGAAGTAATATTACTAAGGCAGAGTGTTAAAGGTTAAAGCAGTAAATCTTAGCTTAGAGTCCATTTATTCATCATTTTCTGGATCCAATGTCTGTTGGCTTCCACATCATTCTGGATAATAAGTAGGCAGTGGGATCAACCATTGCTGTTGAAATCTATTTTTTTTTTTTTGTTTTAACATATAACATTTACATCCCCATTCATGCTTAATCATCTTTGTACAGCTTCAAGTGGCTGGGTTTTGAATTCAGTTGTCTTTCTCCTAGACTGGTTGCTAACCATAGCTAGAGAGCTATGTCTGCTCTGCTATTTAATCAATAACTGGGAAAAGAGATGGATTCTTTCTTTTCCCAAGTGCGTGTGTATATTGAACTGGATTGGAATTCCAACTTTGTTTGCCAATTTCTAGTTTAGAGCTACTAACAAATAAGATAGAACTTATTAATGGAGTTAAGATGCACTAGAATCCATACATTGTTGCAAACAATGAGTCTATTCATTCTGGTAGCATAGAATTCTGATAGTTCTGGAACTGGCGAATTTTCTTCAAATATGTTTTAATCTGTTCTTTGGTTGTTGAAGATTTCAAGATGTAAAAAAACAGTGGTAGTTAGTCAGAGCAGTTTGATAAACTGGTTGAGGTAGTGTTTTTTTTATTTTATTTTTTATTTTTGGCTAAATTTAATTCCTGTATAGTCATTTAGACACAGTTGTCCCCCCCCCCTCCCGGTCATATCTATATATAATATTTTCAAAAACTATAGTCCATAACTATAGTTTTGGAAAGTGAAATATTTCAATGATTTCAAACATACGCACTGTAATGGGGTTGCTAGAGGGTGTCGTCAGTGATGTCATCGTGAGGATCACTAGAGGGTTTTGGGTCTTTCAACATCATACCCCCCTCACCGCGCCGACCCGACCAGAGATGATCAGTTTCTGGCCCACCCTCGATAAGCGCTTTCAGACACTGGGAAATTACGTTTAGGCCCAGTATGAAACCTTGCAAATGCCAGAGCCACTTTCCATTTAGAGGCAAACCGTACATGAGCTTGTCCGAAACATTAACTTAGACGCAGAATTTCAGGGAATTTTAGCTAACAATTTGGAATCCAGGCACTCTCTCTTTTGATCCATAACCAATTAGCTGTTCTTTCCGCTGTTTCGGAAATATTAGAAAATCTCTGGGTTTTCATTTGAAACCAAGAAAATACATACTTTAATCGAAATGGTCACAATGGAGGATATGTTAATCTGACATTCTAAAATAACAATGAAGAGTAAATGTAAACCCCATCATATAAATCTACAGTAGAATTAATGCTTAAGAATGATGGCTGAAATCGATATCAAAGTTTAAAGCAGCAAAAGCTGCGGTTATTTTTGCACCATCCTGATATATGTTAATAGTTTAAATGTTTTAACAGTAATAACTTAAAATGTAAAAATAACCCATTTTTATAAAAGATTAAATTGTTAGGAATTTATTTGTATATTCAATGTACTGTATATTTTTTGTATATTGTAATTAACCCTCGAGATGTGCGTTGTGGTGCAGTGGATATTGGCTCGTAACGAGAAATCGAGGAGCTGAGTTCAAATTCCATTTGAATTCATTACATTCACTTACGCGCAAATACTCTTGGGAAAGGTATTAATCCGTCTCTTCCTTCCAGTTATGGGTTAAATAACAGGACAGATTGGGTTCTATAGCCTTGGCAGGCAATCAGTCTACTGCAGAAAGCAATGGCAACCTACTGCGGGATAATCTTCTGCCCAGTCAGTCATGTCTCTTTCGAGACATGATCGCCCAAGCGTGTTTCACGTATGGCACTTTACTGACTGAATTAACCCTCAAACCTATGTTAAAATAGAATTGGAGGGAAGTGTTATATATATATATATATATATATATATATATATAAAATATATTTTACACACAATTCTGAGTTTCATGTTTTTTTAGCAATCATCCAGTGCTTATCATATCCGCTATCATATAATGAGTATGATATAAGTACCCAATAATTGCTGAAAAATGCATGAAACTCAGCCTTGTGTAAAACAAAATAATATCTATATTTATTAATATAGATTTTTGCTCTGTTATGCAGCATTGAGCACTTCCATTCACAGCTGATTAATATTTATATATTGATGTCTCTCTCTCTCTCTATATATATATATATATATATATATATATATACACACACACACACACACACGTACAAGAACGTTAGAAATGTACATATTCTAACATGTTTCCAGATTGATCAATATATTTATTCTTTATTATATATTTAAGCTACATTGGCCAGGTTAACATTTCACCTTGGCTAATCTGTTATTACAACATGGCTTATTTAATAACAAAAGTGCTAAAAAACAAAGTGAAACCCACTAAACTATATATCCAAAGCATATTTTTTAAAAATAAAACAATCTTAAAAATTTAAATGAAATTTTAGTGTCCCATTTTCATGCACATATGTACTCAGATCAATGTAAATATCACTTTAGTTTGAAGTCCTAAAGGATGAAACGCATCATACAAAAAGTCTTCCTCACTTTGTCATAGATTCTCTTAAAATTGTTCTCAATATATAAAAATCATTTTCCGATATATATCATCTATAATATGTACAGTTCTTATAATTTAGCATTTATTTTTTATTTTAGAAACTGTTTTAATAATAACTTAAGGTGTAAGAACAATCAATTTTAAAACTCTTTGGTTATTATATTTTTCTAAGTTAAATTTAATCAATTTTTATTTAATTTTAATTTTTTTATTTTTTTTTTTGTTTTTAATTTTTTAAAATTTTCTTTGAAAAAATTAAATCAATCCTTTTAAGATTATGTTTTTGCCATTCTGTTGCTAATTTTATTTGTAGGTAAGTTGTTAAAATTTTGTCGGTGGTATTTACTTGAAATTCTTATTTGATATTGTTTTTTTTTTCTATTGATAATTTGGAGTTGCTACATTTTGGGTTTTAGTGATTTCATATTAAACGCTAAAGCTGAATTTTTTTTTTTCTCGAATATGTTGAAATATAAACACATTTGCAGAAGCTGATTTTAAGTAAACCATTTAGACATCATAATAAGAATTCTAACTAGTTAAATCTCCATCTTATGAACCTTTCTCTTAATTTTAAAATAATACATCAGAAAGTTATTTTATTTATGTTAACTGAAATTTTGGCAATTGTATTGCTGTTTCTGTTGTTTAATACAGTGCGTCTTAAAAATGTCACTTTTGTTGGTCATCATCACTTCTTTGTCAAAAGGCTGAGATCAAAGTGCAGTATCTGTTCTTAGCTTGATTTGACTCTCCCTCCACTTCTATCTTGCTTTTTCAACTTCTCTGGAAAATAGAGCTTGGATTTAGGACCATACAATTTACCATTTGAAATACTCTCTAACTATGCAACTTGTGATATTTGAACAACAATTTAAGAACACCTTACAACCACTTGAAACATTTCTGAATAAAAAAAAAATCCAATTTCAGCCTTGATATATCCCGAGAGGGGATAATCAGGGAAAAGAATAGTGCAAGAATAATACTTAACACTGAAGATGGATTATAAGAGATTTATTATACCACAGTACAATAAACCAATAGACATACAAGAACACCAACGAACAGTAACAGGTATAACAATCAAGTAGAAAATGTCTCTGCCTAGGATGTATGCGTCTGTCTAGTGAAGAATGCTTCTGTCTAGTGACATATGCTCTAGTCACAGTCTTTTATAGACCAGACCATATCCATTCCGGGGTAGGATAGGATGTTCCTCTACAACAAGCATTAAATAACTCACAAAGGTTGATATGCTAGTAAAACAATCAATCTTACCTTATTTCTTTTTTTCACTAAAACCAAGTAGTGCCTCTCTCCTCCTCCTTCTATGTGATCAAAATGGTATAGTTTATTATTTATGAGTTATTGGGTAGGACCAGCATAATCATGATGGATATTTTCTTGTGTTTTGTGAAGATAATCTTTTCAGTTTGAAATCTGAAAACAATTTCTTATTGGTATTAGTAACTAATTCAGTAGAATATAATGCAGTACTTGTAAAATCCTTTTATTCAATATTGATATTTATCAATTGTTTATCAGGTTGGATAAACATAAATGACTGTTTTTGAACCAGAAATTTAAAAATGTCAGAACTCTGGTCAAAAACAATTTTGAGTCAAATTAAGCAACAGAACCAAGACAACAATTCAGCTTATTCAATTATAGCAGAATCTGGGATTATAGGAATCAAACTGCCAGTAGGCATTTTATGACCAGGTCTGCATTGGTGTATGCTTGTGTATGCATCTAAGGAAAATGTTGTAACTGGTAAGAGACAGATCTTGATGGTTAATTGTATATTTTTTGCTGGGTAGTTTGTGGAGTATTAGGTCTTGTGTTATCCAAGTGCAGCACAGATATTTTTGTTTCTTTCTACTGCACAATATGCTTGCATCTTTTGATGCATCAATTTTATATCATGACTATCATATTCTGTCGTATTTAACCAGGTTGCATAAGACTTTATTGAATTACTATGCTAAATAGTCAAAAGGATCTTTTTACTTGCAAATATTTAGTTTTGGAAAAGAATTAGGCATGAGGAGTAGCCTTCTCATCCTCTTAAAGAAAGCAACATTTTGGATCATTCAGGATGGATAGAAGGAAAGAGAGACAGAGGAAAGCAGTGCAAGACATACTTGATGGGTTTGAGCAGGTGGATGGTGGAATGGTGTTTGGGAGAGATATCAAGAGGAGAAATGTTAAGAACAAGAAGGGATAGGGGCAAGTCCATGATCGTCTACATCTTGAAGGGACATGGTACATGAAGAAGATAGGCTTAAGGCCATATCACATTGAGATACTGTTTTTGTTACGATCACTTAAGTTAAGCAACATTGAGCCTGAGTGATGGGTTGTTGCTTGGGAAGACCAGTTGCTGTAAATGTAGTTGTGCAGGTGGTTGGAACTGGAAATTGGAGAGCTAAGTCCCAATTCCAATCTAGTTCATTATATCCACTTATTCACAAATACCCTTAGGAAAGGCATGAATCCACCTCTTCTACCTCAGCTATGGGTTAATTAGTAGGACTAGTATCAGTGAATCATTAATATCCCCCCTCCCAATTCTTGGAATCTGAAAATATTTTCTGGCTTTAAATAGCTTGCAAAAGGTTGATAAACAGTATAAAAACAAATCAATCTGATCATGAGGCAGAAATCACTTTTCATCTGTTTCAATTACAATAGTGAAAGTGTGTGATTGGCCTAAACGTCATTTTTTCGTATATGGGTGAACATGTGTTTGGTATTTTTTAAATACAATGAAAGGCTTATTAGAGTTGTTTTATTTATTTGTTTCTGAATTCATCTCTTGATTCAGTTTCAAATATATCCAGGGGTTTCCTTGAAAAATATCTCCATTTTTGTTAATAGCAGCTAAAAGTAAACAAAAGTTAATGTCATTCATAAGGAATGAATAAATGTTAATGAAAACCTAGCCGATGATACAATTTCTTGTAATTGCATTGGGATTCTCGTCAGTTGAGAAATCTGTGCTGTTCTTTGGTTTTTCTTTTCTTGCCAAACATTTTAAATACTGAAAGCATCCTTTTAAATATGTCTCAAATGCTTTCATTTTTTTTTTATTTCTTTTTTAAACGGGTTTCTTTTTTTTTTTATAGACTATTTTTAAGATAAAAAAAATTCATTTTCATTTTTTTCACTTTGTTTTAAAACTCTTTTAAAGACACACGCACACACACACACACACTGTTGCGGAGTAGTTTTTGCACTGAAAGTTATAATTGTGCTCTGTCGGTTGCTAATCAACTTAAAGCACCCAAAATGTTAGCAACTGGATAATCTTCCACTGAAAGCTGACTCCTTAGTATTTGGCTAACTACAGACTAATATCAACTGCCTAGTAGTTCTACTGAACTCCAATAGAACTCTAAAAAACTGTCTAGAACTTCTAAGAACTCCTATGAACTTCCCAAGAACTTCTTGAGTTAACTTCCTGTTAACTCTTATTAATATAAGAGGGAGAATCCATTATCTGAGGAATAGGTGTGTTTCACTATAACACACACACACACACACACACACACACACACAGTGGTATCATAAATTTAAAAATCAGTCATATTGACCAACTAAGACAAGGGTGAAAAGCATCAACAAATATTGCTGTTCCACAATAGGCGGATGTGTATGTGGATCACGAACTGAAGTGTAACATACAAACCAAACATAAAAACTGAATGAGGTTGTTAAATCTTCATATGTTGAAATCAATGGGAGAGTCTATCATTAGATAGCAATGTCTTTTTTATACAAGTTTTATTGAAGATGACCAAAAAAGTACTGCAATTTAAGCTTTTTGTTCACTTTTACATGCATTTGTACAAGTATTTTTTTTTCTGGACATAGTGTGTAAAAACTGCAATTGTTTTTTATATATTAGCCATTATTAAGGATTTTTGATTTGTTTTAACTGATTATGTAGATTTTTATATACTTCTGTCTATAGAACTGAGAATGTGTTTTATTTTTATTTTTTTATTTTCCAAACATGGTTCGTAGTTTATTATAGCTTTTTCTTTATTATTAATGCTTCCATTATGTTGCATCCATTATTTTTACATGTGGATGAGGCCATTATTGTCTGATTTTTCACAGATTTATTATGTTGCTAGTTTTATCTCCTGTGCTGTCAAATGATGACAGTTGCATTTAAGCAATTTTGCAATTGCATTTTCCACAAGAGTAATAGAAATTTTGTCTTGGCAAAATTGTCTCATATTGTAAGAAATAATTCTGTGTTGTAAATTGTTAAAAAATTATTAGACATCAACTGAAAGCTCATATGGAACAAAAAGCAATGTATGAAGAACCAAGTTGCATATCTATTTAATTTTTATTTTTTGAGAGGACACTGTGTTATATCTTGAGATTTAAAAAAAGATTTTCTTCTTTCTGATCTGTTTTTTGAACATTGCTCTTTTTTTTTTTTTTTTTTTTCATGCTTTTAATGCAACTTGTAAATTTGGTTATACGAGGGAAAATTGTACTTGTAAAATTAGCCATTTTCATGTGGGAAATGTTCAGTATTCATTGACTGAACAGTTTTACTCTTGGCTGAAATTAAAATGTTTTTCTTGAAGCTGTTCTTCAGGTAATTAAACTTTTCAAATCACTCTAATATCAGTAGGAATTTCTTTCAGTATTGTTTTTGGTTATGTGTAAAGTTAAAGTCTTCATTATATCATTATTTTCTCTTCTCATTACATGTGCTATCAATTTTAGTGGTTGCTGCTGTTGGAAGTTTTCAAGTGATGTGGTTTTTGTTAGTTGGTAAAGCTTTGTTTGCATTTTTTGTCATGCAACTAAGGTGGGAGAATTAAATTTGTCCACTTATCTGGTTGGTTATTTTGCATAGCTTATAGTAAAACAAACTTTCTATTTTTATTAAGGTACTTTTTTTGTCAAAAAGTGTTTCATCGTTTGATACTACTGTAATCAAGAACTTCCTAAAGTAACACCGTCTTTTAAGTTTGGACAAAGTTTAACAAATGTACCTACCAAAAAAAAAAGTCAAAAGGATGTTTTTGTTTTTTATGTTCCCTCGGCAATTTTTGTTTTAAAAAGCTTTTTTAGAATTTTAACAAACATATAAAACTGGATCTCTTTTCTAAAGAATTGACCTCAAAAATATTAAACATGATTTATTGGATTATGTGAAATAATTACAATGCACTGTTTATTATTCTTATTATTATAATAAAAAAAATTACTATGAAAATAAATTTTTAACAGACATACTTAATTTCAAAGTTTAAAAACTGTTGTCTGGACAGATCTGATTAACCACCTAGTTAATCTACTGATTTCTTTTTGGTTCAGGTCATCATGTTTTTTCAATGTACAGATTGAAATAGGTTTTATGGTGTTAACATGAAAATCCGGTTATGTTGAATTCTTAGATCTGTGTATATAAATATCATTTGCTACCTTGCCAATTTTAAACACTGAAATTTTTCTATTACCTTTCCAAATCATTTTGTTCCAGCCCACATTAAATCATCAACATGATTCAGGAAAAGTCCAGAAATCTGAAAACTGAGAGATCCAATAGAACAAATCTGGATCCATTTTCAGATTGTTTATATCCAACTTTATGTAATTCCTCACATAAACTAAGATGCGGCTTACGGCCATATCACGTTGAATACACCGGTTCTTGCTCGATCACCGAAGTTAAGCAATGTTGAGCCTGGTCAGTACTTAGATGGGTGACCACTTGGGAATACCAGGTGCTGTAAGCGTTTAGTGACGGATGTGTGTTGTGGTGCAGTGGATATCGACTCGGAAAGAGAAATCGGGTGAGTCGAGTTCGAATTCCAGTTGAATACATTGCATTCACTTAAGCACTGGTACCCTTAGGAAAGGTATTAATCCATCCCTTCCTTCCAGTAATGAGTTAAATAACAGGGTAGGACTTGGGGACCCTGCCCTTAAAAAAACAAATCCCAATGAATCTTGATACTCGAAAAGAAAAAAGTATTACTAGACACAAAACTTATATAAAACAATAAATTGTTGAAAGAAAAAAGGTAAAAATAAAAAAAAAATATAGTTGGCAATAAATGACCTGCCGAGGTTGATATGCCATAAAAACTAAGATGCCAGCTTCTAGATGCATCATTTAATCCATAGACACATTTCTTCAGAAACCACAATTTATCTGTAGTATTGGCTGCAGAGGGTAGTTTCAGATACACTTGTAGAGATATAAAAGGTGATTATCTGCCTTTTGATTGTGATGAAGTCACATGGGTCACATGGTGGTCGCTTAGTGATGTTACTTCATAGAGGAATGAAAGTTGTCAATACTTCAGTCAGTTTACAAGAATTGAACTAAACAGTTGCCTTGCTTGGGTTTCTGCCAGGTTCAACAACTTGCCATGTGGTGCACATTACAAGCCCATAACACCATTTTCCTATGGGAATATATCTTCACCAGATATAGAAACATCTCTGGCTTGCAGTCCCCAATTTGGGAAAGACCCATGACTTGCTGTTTCCTGTTTGTGGAATATGTTTTTGCTGGTGACATAGCAGATGAATCCGTCCCACTCAAATCTGGAATATTAAATGTGACTTTTCCAGAAACATAGAAGAATCTCTGACAGCTCCAATTCCAGATATAATAAGATCCAATCTTTTCATTCTCTTTTTACACTGCTTGTTTTGCTGACATGTATTGTAATTTCTGTGTGGGACAAATGTAAATATATTTATATAATTTTGTGTATGACTTAGCAGCATAAAACTCTTTCTGAGAAGAAAGCATATTTGCCATTCCTTTACTTTCAACTATTCCATTCTGTCTGTGAAGTAATATCATGATTATAATAATGCCCATAATGGGTGAAATGAAAATCTGAGAAGATTCACTTTCTTCTGTAATACCCACATTATTTGGTAATCTCAACTTGATATATTATAACCCTCCATTACACTCTTCGATTCATCACATTTCTTTAAAGAAAGCTGCTTTTATATCAATAGCCTTGCATTTTTCATTTGTGCCGAGGCTATTGTTAAAGACCTTCAGTGTTCCTTTGTCTATATATATTTTCATCTTTTTCAAATCCACCTGCCCCAGATCTAGCTTTAATTTCTGTATTGTAATTTTTTTTATTATAACCCTTATGCTATATACTTGAGATATCTCTCTCTCTCTATATATATATATATATAGTGTATTGAGGCAGCAAATAATTTTCTAAGCATATACTGTTAAATATAAGAGACAATGAATGTCTATTATGTTTAATCATGAGCCGTTCTAAGCATCATATTTTGGCTTTAATTTCAGTTGAAAATAAAGACATTCTTCACAATTTGGATAATTTTTTTATTAAGAACCAACTTAATAAAAAATTAACCAAATGTTGGAGAATTTTTTTGTCTTTATTTTCAACTGAAATTAAAGCCAAAATACGATGTTTAGAATGGCTCATGATTAAACATAATAGACTTTCATTGTCTCTTATATTTAACAACTAGCAGTATAGCCCGGCGTTGTTCGGGTGTAATGAAAGCTTTAAAACTAATCCATGCTCCTTGAGCTCAGACTCTTTGGACATTGGCACGAAAGACTGAAAAGCAATAGTTGTTTCCAGTTAAAGTGAAACCGTAGACAGGTAAGAAAAGTGTCTTTAATCTAACATGTTTCACTTTAAGTTTCTTAATAGATTTGTTTGCAAGACACGAACTTAAATTTTTTTAAAAAACAACAGAGACAGCATATTGGAATGTTGATTGGTTCGTGATTCTATTGGTTAAATACATCTCATACACATATACACACAAATAGCTGTTAACCAAATTCTGTAGTTTGTTTATCCAAAAATACATGCATCTATACACAATATGAAAAATTAAACAAAAACATTCTTTGAGCAAATAATTGATGCCAATTTCACAAGAAAAGGCAAAAACTTAAGACTTCCAACTATGTTCTGCTATTAAGAAAAGGTTAAAAGTAATTTGTTGCTTTTCTGGTAATCTTTTCCTGTTTAACAATAAATTGAGACATTCCCTCATTCAATATTGCCACCTTATATAGTTACAAAACAAGGGCTATAATTCCTGTTGGTAACAAGGGACGTAACTCCTGTTGACAAATTATTGGATGATAAATAACTAAACAGGACTACATAAGAACTAAATGAGATATAACTGGACATGGGCAGTAGAACTAGAAGAATCTGCCTCCCGTAGATTAATTAAAGAGTTCTATTCAAAATTCCCCGATGTATATGTGGATAGATAATTCACCTGATGAAGCCTGGCGACTGCAATAGCTGAAATGATAAAAAAGATGTGGCCAATAGTGTAACTAAGTCCTAATCCCAAAATCTAAGACAAAAAATTTCTTTTAAATAAACAATGTTTTTAATATTTTTTGCTGTCAATTCTTGAGAAAAATGAAAATTTATAATCCATTTTGATGTTTGGATTTTATTAAAATTCTAGAAATAAAAATTGCTGAAGGGAGTATACAGAAATAGTAACATAATTAAGGAAAAACTATCTTTATGACACATTTTTTTTTTCCTTTGCAGGTATGTTTGTTAAACCTTCTCCAAGTTTATTTCCATATTTGTTGGTCAGTGTTTCTTTTTGTAGTAATTTAAATTGGATAGGATTTTTTTTTCATTTTATTGAGAACAAATAGGGCTTGATTTGTAGATGATAAACCTGTTTAAACTGGAAGAATCCAGTGTTGTATTTGGAATCCTTTAAATCCTATGTAAAATAACACCTTCTACATGTCATTATAAGCATTCTTTTTATTTGTAAGGCTAGAATAGAGAAATTTGTCTTTATAAAATGTCTCCCTTATTTTATTTTTTTTCTAAAACTTGCCTATTTTCCCCTCCTCTTTCTTACCTGTCATTTTTATTTTAGGAATCCCCAGCATCTTCTACTCCACGTTTACCATTGATCAATGATCTACAGGACAAATCACATCTTCGGAATGCATCTTATCTTGGAGCAATACAAGAGTTGGCCGACAGAGGGGAACAACAAAATTATGATGTCCGTGCAGGGCTTCAAAAAGTATTACAAGTCTTCATCACTAATGCTGCTAACATTTTCCTGTTAGAAACTGATGAGGAAGAACATCGAGATTCTCTACTTTTAGACCAGGTTAGTTTCAAATTATTTTGTATCTGATTAAACCCCACCCTCTAATCTCACAGTGCTTCAAATCTAACTGGTAAAATAGTGCTAACAAAAGGCATGGATTTATTGTAATAATTTTTAATGAGTATTCAATATATATTGTCTGTTCTATTGTCTTCATCTATTGTGGATGTGTGGGTGGTGTAATGTATAGAATCTTGGAATAAGAAATCTGAGAGCCATGTTCAAATTCCAGTTGGATTCATTATATTCACTTACATGCAAATACCCTTGGTAAATGTATGGATCCATCATTTACTGTAATAATTGTTAATATTCCATATGTTAAGTTCTGTTCTATAGACAGTATTTGTTACCCAGCATAAGAATTGAATTCGCATTCTCTTGTCGTAAGATTCTGGTTGACTTTAGCACACCTTATATCACGTATGGAAATTTTAAAGATGTGACAACACACCTTGTACTAAATTTACAAAGAAGAGGCATATTAAGGGCAAGAGAGAGATAGGGAAAGACATTATGAATAGATGGTGCAAAGGGAGAAACCCACTCAAAATAGAAAGTTGTGGAGAGCTATGATTGTCTATATTCTGAATGTGTGTGGCACATAGAAATGGAACACCATCTATTCTGAATAACAAATAGAATAATGAGACCATTTCATTTTACAACTTCGGAAAATATCTTCATTTCCTTGCCATTACCTTTTTAAAATTTATAAAACTTTTCAGGTAACCTACAATTGTGAATGATTTAATGCTAACAAGTTTTAGGCATCTCTTCAATGTTTAGCATTTAGATACAAAGTTTTTATATCAGAAATATTAAAAACCAAGAACAATCGTATCCTCTGTAGAATAGCTTCACTTAATTTTATAATTAGGTGTTGATCTTTAAAAAGCTGGAGTTAACTTCTATGAAGAATCTCTTAATATTTCTCATATAAAATCTTTGTATTTTGAGGTTTAAAAAAAATTCTTTTATTATTGATCAATCAACTACAATCAAGTATATATTGTGTGTATTTTTCTTTTACAGGTGGATTTATGCAAGAGGGTTCTGAATATCTACAGACATATTGTTCTAAATATACAATTAGCACCAAAAACATGGTAACTATATTACTACTTATATAAATATTTGTGCATATGTTTTTCTAGGTTAAAAAATCAACAGAAATAAAATGGAATGTTTAAGTTGTAATGTTCTGGAAACGATCACAAGTATAGAGGATGAAGAACTGGAAGAGGTTCAGGTATATCTACTTAGCACAGTTGAAAATAACATGAATGAAAAACCATCAAATAAAATGATGTAATGATAAATTGGAAAGATTAATGATAAAAGTAGGCACAATGAAGATCGCCTTGCTTATAGTGGAAATTAGCTGATATTAGATATTTATTATCTATTTGGTATGGATTAGAAATATGGAAATTAATGAAATCACAAGAGAACAAATTTAAAAAGGTGTTAAGATCAGTTGAAAGAGCAATACTAGACATAGAAAAAGGCCAGCATGACTTGGGTGAATGCTTGTGTTATTCTAGAAGCGGCAAAAATAGAATTGGGTCAGACGCTACTCTGGAGTCAAACTTAGTATTTATTCAACTTATGGAAATAAGGGAGGGCACAGAATCCCTAATATGTACCAGCTGTCAAAAAAGATTAAGTGTCAAACGTATACTTTTAGAGTGTACAAACTTAAATAGTGTGAAAGAAGTATTACCAAACAAGTAGTTTGAAAAAACTATTTATGGAAACGAGACCAAGCAGGATACTCAAATTCTTAAAAGAAATCAAAATGGAGTAGATAGACTAAATTATCGCCTGGTTCACTCTCCACCCACATCTATTGAACAGGTGAAGAGGCTCATCCCTTGTTTGCTGTTTAGGATGCGGTTTCTGGCTTTCTCTTTTCTAATCTTCTCACTCTTATGTAGCCCCCTGCACATCAGTGGCGTTACCGCCTTGCTTGGGGTGATATGATTAAAAAAAAAAAAATGTACTGGTTGAATACTATCTCACACACACACACACACACACACACACACACACAGATATATGTATTTCTACCAACTTGCTATACATTCCAAAACTTGGTTCTACCAAATGTGCATTTGCAAATCTTGTATATGTAATACATATAATGTATGTAGGCTGGATTTGGCTTCAGATAACCCGTGGTGGTTGGTATGCTATAAAATCTAAACAGCCAAATTAAATATATACATTTTTATAAAATATTTTATTTAAAATGTGTTAAATATATAAATTTGTTAAATGTATAAGTCTGTTATATATATATATATATTAATTTGTTAAATATACAAACTTCTTGAAATTGTTAACTTAACTTTTTGTTTGATTTGTAATAATTTCATTCGGCGTTAAATGACCCAAGATGGGTTGATATGCCGTAAAACAAAACAAAACAATCAAACAAACAATACAAAAATAAGGAATAGGGAACAATTGTTATTTAATATTTGGGTTTTCAGTTGTTATAGAGGAAATGAGGTTTGCAGTTGTAGGTGTACTAAATTTTAGATATGAAAATTTACTAACTATATATAATAAATGTTTATAAAATAAATATACAGGGTGCCCCAGAATTAACTATTTCAATGAAATCAGGAAAATTAAAAAAAAAAAAACTGACATAATTTTATGTTTATTACTTAATTATGATACAAAACAAATAGATTTATAAATTTTGTGCCAAAACTTTATTGAAAATTTTCAACATGTGCTTGGTCTGTATCCCTGCAAATTTAGAATCTATCCTTAGTGTTGCAAAACCCATTTTGAAGCATTTCAGGAATTATCACCTGCACCGTTAACTGATTGCATTATTTCAGCTCAGCTAAACTATTGATCTTTTGGCAATAAATTTTTGTTTTTATGGAACCCAATACAAAAAAAATCCATGGAGGGAGGTGAAAAAAAAAAGATGCATTTTTATATATTCATTATTAATAGGGTTTATGAAAATAAAGTTAGAAAAAAATTATAAATTTATACACTTCTAACACATATTAAACCTGATGGACAGAAATAAGTGAGTTTTAAAAAAAAATTGCCCAATTTCACAGAAATAATTTATTCTTGAACACCTTGTATCAGTCAGTTAAGTGCCATACATGATACACGCTTGGGCGATCATGTCTCGAAAGAGACATGACTGACTGGGCAGAAGATTATCCCGCAGTATGTTGCCATTGCTTTCTGCGGTAGACTGGTTGCCGACCAAGGCTATAGAACCCAATCTGTCCTGTTATTTGACTCATAGCTAGAGGGAGAAGAGATGTATTATATTATCATGTAGTAATTAGTGGGGGATCAGTTTATTATTTCATAACAATAGAAATCCGATCCCCTACTTTATAACCAGTAGAAGCCTTAATCATGATTCCAACTATTATATTCAGTCAGTCAGTTAAGTGCCATACGTGATCCACGCTTGGGCGATCATGTCTCGAAAGAGACATGACAGACTGGGAAGAAGATTATCCCGCAGTATGTTGCCATTGCTTTCTGCAGTAGACTGGTTGCCGACCAAGGCTATAGAACCCAATCTGTCCTGTTATTTACCTTGTATATTCTGTAATAATTACTAGAATTATTCTTGTCTTTGTCCTGGCAAAAGAAGAATCTCAAATCTCTGAGTAAACCTTTGATAAGGAGTTATATTACTTCTGAGGTCATAATATTTAATTATATATAAATATTTAAATATATAATATAAATACTTTTTCTTCTTTTAGTATTAGTAATTCTATAAACAAAATAACAAAAATGTCATTTTGCTTGATATTTTTATGATCACAGATTTCACAAGTTGAATGTCAACAACCATGCATTCATCAGTCCCATGTTCAGGTGTGGTTGTAGGGTTGCTGTATCCCTCTCCAGGTTAAACAATAGACAATGTCCTCCAGTTTTGGAGGCTCAACTTGTTCATGAACACATATCATTACTATACTGGCTGAATACATAACTATAGAGCCCAATTCATACCATTGTGTTACAAAAAGTTTCATCCACCCTTTGACACGTCTTGTTTTTTAATATTACTGGGTGTCTAGCCACCCTCTTTACTAGGAAAGTCTGGTAGAGGAAACCAGTTTAGTCATTAATGACCTAGCCATATGGCAGATGCTACTGGTAAACCAGTTTACCAGTAGCATTCATAATTGACAGTGGTCCTTGGTATGATGGCAAACTGCATCCGGCAGCAAGGCCTCAGATTAGGAAGTTGTGAGGAGCATGGAACCACCTCTTAATTGCTGTTGTTCTCAGGTCCACCTTGACCTGTTGTTGTAGCACCTGTTAGGGTCCCAGCTGTGGGCAAATAGTTAACCCCCAAACTGGGGTCAAAACACTATGAAAGTATAAAATAGACTTTTATAGAAAAATATACATTTTTGAAGGAAAAATATTACCAACAATACATTTTTGAAGGAAAAAAAATTATTACCAGTAATATTTTTGAATACAAAACTAGAAAAAATCTTCAGTTTTCTAAAATAAAAAAAATAAAGATAAAAAATTTTTCATCAAAATCTAAATCAACTTTCTCAATATAATCGAACATTAAAAAAATACCTTAAAACCCCACCTTTTTGGCATTTAATAACCCACAGAGGTGTTGATATGCCATTAAACAAAACTCACTCATAATTGACCTAACATAAATACAACTGTGCACTACTTTGTTCTGGACCAATTGTAAGTTTGAAGATATTGTTTTTTTTAAGCATTTGAGACCATTTTGAATGAATTAAAATAGTAAATCTTTTTATTAAAACAAAGAAAAATATCATTAATGCAAGGCAGTAGTTTGTTTTGATCAGAGCAAACAGGTTATGAAAGGAGAGACATAAAGGGAGCTTGTGTAAAATCAACTAATTTATTCTATATAAAATCTTGGTAGGCTCATTTCACTGAACTGTTAATGAAATAAGTGATAAAAACTACATAATGATGGGAGCAGGAAGGTAATAAGAGTAGTAGTATGAATTGATAGCATAGATAGTGGCTTGAACTGAAGAACAGAGAGCCGAGTTCAAATTAAAGTCGAATTCATTACATTCACTTATGTGCTAATACCCTTGGGAAAGGTATGAATCCATCGCCCACCACCACTTATTATGCGAAAATAGCAGAACAGATTGAGTTCTAGAGTTTTATAGATATGGGTGGCAACCACTATAAGAGAAGGAAACTGAATTCAAAACCAGCTTGCAGAGGGTTAACAGCAGTACACTCTACTGCCAAAAAGAACTGGAAATCTACTATGGGAAAAATCTTCAAGTGCTCTCTTCTAACTTGCCTTGAACCAACATGGAAGAGTAGGCTAAAAAAATTAATAGAATAATATCATGATGATAAACTGATAAATGAGTACATTGTGGCAGTGGTGTCAGCAGAAAAAAAAAAGTTGTGTAGGTAGCTCATTGCTTAGGATTGGGACATTTTTGTTTGTCCTACCAGCAAAATATTTCTTCACTCACTCAGACAATTATTAACTTCAGCATATTGTATTGAATACTGGAATAAAAAAATGCAGGATAAAAATGTTTGGCAAGTTAGCTACTTCCAAGAAGGGAAATCATGAGTGAAGTAATTTAAAAAATTAAACCAATACAAAAAAGCAGATCAAAAGAAATAGTATTTGTTTAAAATTGTCAACCAACCAGGCCAATGAAATTTGAGTGAAGATTTATTAATGAATTAATATAGTCTATTCATCCACTGAAGGACATGTTTTTTTTTGTTTTTTTTTTTTTCATGAATAAAGAACGAAAGAATAAGGCAAGGTATCATAAATATAGGGCTTACAATCACCAAAGATAAACAGTGTCAAACCTGGTCAGTACCTAGATTGGTAACCACTTTCGAATACCAGGTTTCGTAAGCTTGGATGTGTGGGTGATATAATGGACAATAGCTTAGAATTATTAATTGAAATGTTGAGTTCTAATTTCTGTTGGGTTTGTTATATTCACTTTAACACAAATACCCTTGGGAAAAGTATGAATCCACCTCATCTTCCCCCCAGCTATGGGTTAATTAGTAAATCTTGTATCACTGAAACATTATCTCCAAAAAAAAAAAAATTCTTACAATCTAAAAATATTCTCTGGCTTTAAATAATCTGCAAAGGGTTGATAATCTGTAGAAAATGAACCAATTAATCAATAAAGGAGACTGAGACATTGCAAAGAAATCAATCAAATTTTCTCCAAATAGAAATTCTTAACTTGTTGCTGCTGGTTGTTCAAAAGGCTTCCTTGCATAACTGGTGTGAGTGAATTAAGTCTCATCAGGAAATACAGAGGAGATTTAATGGCTACTGCTAGTGTTTATTATTAAATTATATTCCTCAATAATCCTGTTTTTTGTTTTTTTTTTCTCTTTTAAGAAAAAAGAAAAAAGTTACCTAACTCTTTTTCACTTGCAGAGGTTGTATTTTATTCATATCCCACAGTTTTTATTTAAGAAAAGTAAAAGAAAACAGTAAAATCTCACATTTTGAAAATAAACTTACCATTTTTTTTTATCTCTTGTTATGCATAATAAATATTTGAATAATTTTTACCTTTTTAATTTTAATATTTTAACATTTATTTTTGTATTTATACATGGACCAAAAACTACACTTGACCAACACGTATGCCAAACTCTCATTTTGTATGTTGTACACATACTGGTTGCATTTAGTATTTGCTTATGTGAATTAAATGTCATTTTTTAAGACAATTATTAAAATCAGAATCTTTTTTTTCTATACAGGGAACAGACATTATTAGTATTGCTGTGTGTTACATCCGGAGTGCTCAAGAAGAATCCACCAGCTGAACGAAATGGGACCCTAGGAGGTCGTTTGGTCCAACCAATATTCCAGGTATTTACATGCAAATGACTATTTACCATGAGGCAGGGCAATATATTCAGTTTTTTCTGTAACCGATAACCTTTCTGATTTACAATTTATCCTTTGCAGATGATAATTCATAATTATCTGTACGAGGTGAGTGATCAGATGTATTCATTTACATTTTTGTCAGAAATCACTTGAAAATTCTAATTTAATTTTTTATTGGCTGGTAAAGTTAAATTCCTAATGTTCAATAAAAAATAAAGGATAAAAAGAAACGTAATATTTGTATTTTTCAAAAAGTTAGAAAATTAAAATATTTTTCAATTGCAGAACACCTGATACAAAATCAGGAATGTCCATCGTTCTTATAAGTGAACATGTTCTCAGTTATGTAAACTAACTATAGTTTAAATGTCTGTGAAACTAGTTTCGTTAAATCAAGACCACTTTCCTTATGCAAACAGATGGATTTGTTGGCTTAGTCATGTCATCTGTTTATAGATATACCAGTGTCCATATATTATTGATATTTTGTTAAATGTAGCAAAAGAAAAAAAATATGATTGACCAAAATTCAGAGTTAAATCACATACAAATATTTAATTTACGATAAACACAAAATGAGATATATATATATATATATATATATATATATATGCAAAATTTACAATTTTTTGCATTCAAAACAGAAACGTAGAGTTTACTACTGGCAGGCGAAGTGTTACGAAGGGGAAAGAAGGGTTAGTATCTTTACACAGTTAAGTTAGCAAAGTAGTTGAAGTGCTATACTTTTTGGAAATCCTTAAATGTGTATATAAAGAATAATTTCCAGTATGGCCAATGAAAGAGTCAAAAATATCTATTTACCCTTATAGTGCCATGAAATTCTCTTTCAGATTTTAGTTGGTCGGCAACTTTTCTTAGATATTCTTTTGGCTGGATGCACAAATCAACAAATCGGGCCAGAGTTGATAATGTCAGCAAATCCTGTTAACAACTAACTACTCTCTTCCCAAAACCTATTTCTATCGGGGGGGCTAACACCTAATTTGTATATTTCTAGAATTATTTAGAATTCTCTCGATTTTTACTCGAATATTCTACAACCTTTCAAAACATTCTATTCCTAATTTCTCTATTTTTACAACTACTTCATGAATTAAAACATTTTGTAATAACAAGTAGGACTTAATAGAATCCCTTAACTTTTTTATACATTATTAATATTATTTTTATATATAAATGCATCCTTGCATATTTTCTTTTTCATGTATTCATAAATATTTGCTCTCCATGATCGAGTCCTCATGAGTGGGGAGCAATAACTGGTCAACTCATTCTGTTGTTGACTTTTATTGTTTTTTTTCTTTTTTAAATTTTGTATTGTCAACTATCATAGTTGCTTTTTGTTTTTGTCCCTCTTAGTTATTTATAAATTCAGAAAACTTTAGGAGTGATCATCTTTGATGTCACTATCAGATTAAAAGCCCAATTATTCTAAAGAAAAATATTTATACTAAAATTATAAAATCCTAACTGAGGATGAAACATACAACACTAAATATAAAATACTAGCAGTATAGCCTGGCGTTGCTCGGGTAATGAAAGCTTTAAAACTAATCCATGGTCCTGGAGCTCAAACTCAGCCTAAAGAATATTTGTGAAGTTTGGTGAGAATCGGATAAAAATTGTGGATTTGTATAAAGGACATACAGACAGATAAACAGACACACACACAAACATCTTGCCTTAATATATATATATATATATATATATATATATATAAATTTTCTGCACTATTGTAAGAACTGCAACCTTGAAACTTCTGAATATCGTTTCTTATGTCTTTGACTATTAGTGTATCAAATTTGATTAAAATCAGACCACTCCTTCTATAACTTGATTTTTTTCGATATTTATCGGGGGTACCTTGACACAAAACCTAGCTAAGAACACTCGTAGACGCTTATAATACAACTGTGTAAATTTTCAAGAAAATCAGTTCAGCTGTTTCGGTGTCTGTAGGTAACGGATACACACACACACACACACACACACACACACACACACACACAAACTAAGTTCCATTTATAAATAAGTTTAAATAGATTAGATTTAGCATAAATTTTGATAGTAACTTTGTCTATTACTTCCTTTTTTTACCCAATATTCATTAACTTGTATATCCTATCATTTAAACATAAAGGCTTGAAATTGGGTCCATGTCATCATACAATGTATAAATTTAACAATAATTTTTTTCTTTAATACTTCCAAAGAAAATGATATTAGTGGGAAGAAGCCATGGCGTTCTATACTCCAGGCCAAGTCATGCCCAACTGAGAGCCATAACTGGAGGCCTATTGAAAGATGTAGGATTTTCAGAAATTTTAGGAGAAAATGAAGTCAACCACTTTATGAAATACTTAGAATAGCATTTTTATTCACACCTGACGATAATGGGATGTGTTGAAAGATAAATAAATGAAAATATGGATTTTTGCTATGAACACTGATAATTATTAAACAACACAAAGGGGTAATTATGATTTCTGGTAAAAGATATATTGACTCAGAAATTTATGTTATTTACAGGTGTCACTGAATCCTTTATTCAATCTATGAGTGAATAAAGACTTTGGTTTAAATTTACATTACAGTTACTGGGTTTGACAAACAGAAACGAGAAGGCTGAAAGACATCAGCCGAAGTGTGTATACAACAATCAATCATCGCAGAAATATAGACAAATAAAACAGTCATTCTAGGAAAGTTTCAAAACTTTTAGAGCTGGTTATTTTTCTGATCTAGGTCTGCCATGTTTGCAAAGGTTTTTCAAAACTATATTTGCAAAAATAGAAACATGCTTTTTCTCAATGTTGAAAAAAATGAAACTCAGAAATAAGCATAAAAATGTTACTTAATGATTTACAGCAAACCTTTTCCTTTATTGTATGGAAAAGGATGAAACAAAAAAGTAACCATTGTCAAGTGTGGTCAGAAGGAACTTTTAGTTTTCCAGGATCAATTAAATTGGTATATTTTCCATACTTTTCATAATAAAAATGGGTTTCACATTCACTGGGTTGATTATCATTTCTTGTAATATATCCAGCTATGTACACAAGAGCCATTTTTATTTCATTGGAAAGAGATGGTTCTAAATTTTCCAGGTTGTCAAATATTTCTGAACCTTCCTCACAAAGTTTATAATCACAAAATGTACATTGGTGACCTGGATTAACATCAAATTCATCAATATTTACATTTTGATTTAAAAGTAAAGATGTCTGCTTAATATGCAGCTTTTCAATACATTGTTGAACATTTCCAGTTGAATCCATTGTATTCACTTACGCACAAGTACCCCTGGGAAAGGTATTAATCCGTCTCTTCCTTCCAGTTATGGGTTAAATAGCAGGATAGATTGGGTTCTATAGCCTTGGTCGGCAACCAGTCTACCGCAGAAAGCAATGGCAACCTACTGCGGGATAATCTTCTGCCCAGTCAATCATGTCTCTTTTGAGACATGATCGCCCAAGCGTGTATCACGTATGGCACTTAACTGACTAACTGACTGACCACCTGATCCTTGGCGAAGTTTACTAAGTTCTTTTTCTAATGGACCAGTTGAAAATTGCCCAAGTAGTACATATTTATGACTTGTAGCTAAAAGGTGTCGACATAGACTAACAATTCCATAGCAAGTATGATGTATAGCAGTAGCAGTGTTTAGGGATAATTGTTTTTACGATTACCTTGTCTGCCAGCCATATTAAGAGCCCTTTTACCAAATTCAATGATAAAATCAAGTCTGTAGTCATTTGGAGATCTGATTTCAGCTTGTAGAGGATCATTATGTAATTTATCAATTTGAAGGGATTTAACATTTAAAATTTTCCACCATGTCAAAACCTTGTTTATGAAGAGGGCAGTATCATTCTTACCAGCACTTATTTTAGACTGAGTGAGAAGTGCATTATATGTTTTTTCAGAAAACACTGAGGCAAGTAGAAACCTGTTGTCTTTCTATTGGCTTTGGAGCAATGGAAATTTGATTTAAATCTGAAAGTTTGACAAGTCTTTCAGATTCAAAACAATATAACTGTTTAAGATGTCCATTTTGCAACTCGACTTACTCCATCATCATCATCATCATCATCATCAAAGATTAGTTCTCCTGTTTTTTCTGTCAGCCACAAATTGTGAATATTTTTCAACAGATGAACATAATCAAAAAGCAAATGTTTATTATCTTCAGTTAACCAAGGTTTTTCAGGAAGTGTAGGATATAATTTAAAAAAAAGCTTGATTTATGCGGTTGCCATCACATATAATAGCCGTTACATCAGCTGGTACAGATGTGATGGCTTGGACTGTTAACTCAGTTTGTTCAAATAAAAAGGTGAATGTTAATTTTGAAATTGGAATCAATTTTGTAAGAAAATTTGGACCCCCATTGAGACATCTCTACATTATACCAAGTATCATTTGAGCAAGTACAGATGGATTGTCAATTGATTTACCAAATAGTTGTTTGCCATGATATAGCAACATCTTTTTGATATATACTTCATCATGGAGAATTATGCACCCATTTTGCCTGGTATTAAGAGTATTAAATATAGATAACAAAAAAGATTTTTCATTAAGTTTTGAAACTTTTGACATCATCCTTCCTAATGTTGCTAATGAGAGTAATTGAAAATCATATCTTAATTCATTATACAATGTCTGTGATCTTGCATAGTACCCAAAAGCATGCACAACTATATCTGAGCTGTATTTTATTCCAACCATCCATTGCAAAAAATTGTTGACTCAGGATATTTTTCTCGTGATCAAAAGCCATAGTATTTAAATATCGGATGATTTCTTCCAGTTTTGACCAAGTATCAACTGTATATATACAATTTTTGGACAGGCTGCTAATATAACACTTAACTTCATAATGAAATGTTTCAAAGCGCAAATTGTTATAAATTTTCAGCATAAAGAGAGGAATACCATCAATAGATTTTAATGATTGAACAGTTAAAATATTTTCATCCAAAAATGCTACAACTGGACATATAAAGTTTTTTTTTGTTGTTAAGCAGACTTTCTTTCAAATTTGTATAATTAATTTTATCTAATTCTAAGAAAGCATTAAGTTCATCAGCAATTTGATTTTTTAACAGTACTGGAGATTTTTTTTATGTTCCTTTGAACAGCTGAGGGTGTTTGTATTTGACTACTTGGCACACCTGGCCATACAGATGGTGGAGTTTTTGGATGTATTTTTCCATTAACTTTTATGGCATCAAAATTGAAGGTCAATGTTGTTGACAAATAACAGTATTGTTAGTAACATTTAGATTGGCATTTGGAACGGATTTTATCCATTGCTCTCTCTCGTCTTTTTTTTTTTTTGGAAAACGATAAACTGATATTTTATTAATCTCACCACACATAGTTTTTGTCTTGCTGGCTTCTGTAATTTGTTTTGCAAGCAAACACAGTACTCTCAGGGAATGGCTAGGAATTAAGTAGTATCTGAAATGGTAAATTAAACATCTTTAACAAATATTTCTCTTACTACTTCAATTTAGGAGTAAATTTTCAAGTTAAATTAATTATACTTTTAATTACAGCTTTTATCCATGCACCCTGCCCAAATACACACAATTAAAACCAAAAATTTTAGAGAGTTGCCTTCAGTTTGAGAATCCACTTCTTAATTTAAAAAAAAATGGGGGGGGGGTATGGTTTTGTTTGAAGAATATTGTCAGGTTTGCAGTTTTGCACAATATTATTAATTGTTTAATTATCAATAATAAAACTGTTTTTAATCAAACAAAAAATAGTAATAGTTGCATAGTGCCATTAAACTAGAAACTAAAAAATTCAATTCAACAAAATCAAAAACAACATGCATGTGTGAAATTAAAAATATAAAACGGCAACAATTTACCTATTGCACTGTGTGTGTGTGTGTGTGTGTGTGAGAGAGAGAATGAGGAAAACTTATCTTTGTCAATGCATTTTCTCCTCTGAGGGACTTTATAAAGGCAAAATGCAAGGATTTTATTTTTGGAATAAGTATTTATAGATAAGAACAAAATTGTTAGTTTTAAAAAATTTTTAAATTTTAGCTGAAAAGTCTAGGTAAGCTATGGAGGATGTTAAGTGACAGAATTTAATGTCTAATAAATGAAAAGTAAAAGATTTTTCATTTTAGTTTGAGATTAATGTATGTGTTATATATTTGAAATAACATGAGGTCATGAATTTAACTGTTTTAATTTTGAAACATTTCTATAGTCTTGTATGTTGGCTTGGGAAGGGAGCAATTCTTTCAGGAATGGAGATATTTGGAATAAATCCAGTATGCCGATTTGTATTTTGGTGTATATATATATATATATATATATATATATATATATATATATAATTTTGTACATTCTAATAAGACTTTTTAAATATCCGTATTTCAGAATACCCCACCTCCACTTTTGTTGTGGTTAATGATTTTTTTTTTTTTTTTTTTTTTTGTACTTTTATTTTCAGACTTTGATAGTCACATGGATAAAAGCAAATTTGAGTGTGTATATATCTGCGAACTTGTGGCATCAAATCCTGGATGTTCTTTCATCTCTTACTTCATGGGATGAACTAATCAAAGAGTGGTCGGTAAGAAGCTCCAGACAAAATTCTTTTTCTTACTCTTGTTTTCACATCATTTTTATTTGTGGTAATAAGTTACCAAATTCTCAGTTTGTGGCAAAAATGTCTTTTTAGAATTGGAATTTGATACAACTCATTTCATTTCCAGTTTCTTCCATGTTGTTTAAGCCGTTTTCTTTCTGGTTAATCATCATTCCAATAGTAGTATTAGATATAATAGCCTGGGTATTAGCAGTATGTAGAATATCTGAACAAAAATTGAGATAGTGAAATAAAATGGAGAAAAAAAAGATTGTTCAGTGTGTTTTTGCCTTTTTATGTCAAGTGTCTTCTGGGATGTGCGTTGTGGTGCAGAGGATGTGCATTGTGGTGCAGTGGATATCGGCTCGGAATGAGAAATCGGGTAGCCGAGTTCTCATTCCAGCTGAATTCATTGCATTCACTTAAGTGCAAATACCCTTGGGAAAGGTATTAATTCATCTCTTCCTTCCAGTTATGGGTTAAATAATAGGACAGATTGGGTTCTATAGCCTTGGTCGGCAACCAGTCTACTGCAGAAAGCAATGGCAACCTACTGCAGGATAATCTTCTGCCCAGTCAGTCATGTCTCTTTCGAGACATGATCGCCCATGCGTGTATCACGTATGGCACCTAACTGACTGACTGTCTTCAGGGTGGAATAAGAGACAAACCCTGTAGGTAAGAACAGTTTGTTGGAATTTTGAGGAAGGGGGAAATAAAATAACCTTATTTCACTTTCAAGTTCAACCAAAAATTCTTTTCAATGTTGAAACCATTAATATCTGCTGCATTGGAAATCATTCCACTAAACAAAGATCTACTTTGAATGAACTAATTTCAAATTCAGCAGACGGTAACAACTTCTACATGGAAAAAGTGGAGCAAAAGAAAAATCCTGCAAAACTTCTGACCATGGTATTTGATAAAGATATTACCTCTTCAGATTTCATACTTTTCTCTACACACTGGTTTGTCACATGTTCCAGCCTAAAGACGCCTGCCATAAAGAGATGAAATGTTTAATTAGAACAGCTTTTCAATTTTGTTTCAGTATAATAGCTTATGAATTTCTGATCTTGCTGGAATTTCATTTTTTATTTCCAGTCTGTGCTACCATATTGAATAGTGGTAGAATAACAATTTGAGAGTTGTGATAAAATGTAGCAGATAGGCAGTAAAAGACTAATTAATTATAATAATAAAAAAAAAAAATTACAAGTTTTTAACATGTTGACTGCCAGATAACATGTAGTTGGCATGTTTTATAATAGCGCTGAGTATGGGGAGAGATATCTTTATGGCGATGTGCATTTTCTGATACATTTTCATCTGTGGTCATGAGCAGCAAGTTCATCAGCAGTGATACTCTTAGCGTGAAAACAATGTTAAAACTTCAATTGGAGATCTAAATCATTGTTACATGTTAGAACTTGTAACAAAAGAAAATGATTTACCAAAACGCAGCACTAAATCACAAACTAATATTTAATTTTCTAAAAAAAAACACAAAATAACATATATACAAAGATACAACTGTGGCATTCAAAACAAAATGTAGTTTTAAGCTGTTGTAGGTCTACATTGCGAAGTGTTACGAAGGAGAATAAGAAAGGGAGTCAAGTATTTTCAACACGTTATGGCTAGTGAAGTAATGTATATGTGCTATCACTGGAAATCCACAAATATGTCTATAAATAGAATAATTTTGTGTTTGGTCAATGAAAATGTTCAAAAATTCTATCAGTTTGGTTCCATGAGGTTTTCTTTTGGGATTTTTTTTTTTTTTTTTAAATCGTATCACCTCGAGCAAGGCAGTAATGCCACTGATGTGCAGGGGGCTACATAAGAGTAAAAAGATTAAGTAGAAGAGAGTGAAGAGAAAGACGAACTAGTTAGAAAGGAGCAAGAGAAGGATTGGAATACAGGTGTGATAACAGTTGCAAAGGTGGAGAGAAAGGAAAGGATATACGGGGTGGTGAAAGAACTAGTCAAGTGGTTAATAGATGAGTATTGACATTGCATTTAAATTCCTGGAAGTTGTAGCCGCCAGGAAAGCAAGAATATGGAAGCGAGTTCCACAGGCGGGAAGTGCGAGAGAAGAAGCTACAGGAGTAGAATTGTTGTCTACATTTGGTTAATCTAACTGTGAATGGGTGGGACCCAGTAGCCAATCTGGTTGTACGAGTAAACACCTGTTGCAGAGGCACCAGTGACTTACTTTCATGGCTTCTGCTCCAACGAACTTATTTATAGAACAGACAAAGTGAGGGCACATCTCATCAGTAGAGAAATGGAATCCCGGTGATAGTCCTTAAGAAATGTGCTCCTGAACTCTCCCCTGTCCTCTCTAAACTGTATAACTACTGCTTTTTGCTTCCTGTTTTCCTGCATACTAGAAGTTCTCTTCAGTCATTCCTGTATTTAAGAACTGTGGTGAATCCTCGGCCCCATCCAGTTATCGCCCTATCATCCTTCTACCAATTTTTGGTAACTTTTCATAGAGATCCTTTTGACTGGATATAGTAATCCATGAATCAAAAGCCGAAGTTGATAATACCAGAAATTCTTTTTTCACAACTGACAACTCTCTTCAAAAAAGCTATTTTTATAGGGGCTAGCAGCTAATTAGCATATTCCTTGATGTTTCTTGAATATACTGGAATGATCTAAAATCTTCCAAACTATCTATTTACTAATTTCTCAATTTTACAACTACTTCATGCATGAAAACTTTATTGTATTAACAAGTAGGACTCAGTAGAATCCCTTACTATAAATTTTAACCTTTTCATTGACTTTATTAATATTTTTTATATAGAAATGCACCCTCATAACAATCATGAAAAAATTTTATTGTATAAGGTGTCTTGGTCTTTGAAGTCAGATTTCTTAATTTAACTCTGGCAACCAATGTGTTAATCATTATTGATCTTAAATAAACAAAGACTTATATGTTGATGTAATAATTTTTCATGCTGTATTAAGATCTGATGGACAGTGGCAATTGTAGAACTCTGAAAGTGGTGGTTAGGGGCTGAGATTTTTCCGAGAAGGGGCAAACTCAAGCAGCGTCTTCATTTTCATACCACACCACTATCGTATACACAACTTAGGAATGAGTTTGAGTATAAGTATGTTACTTTAATAAATTACAGAACAATTCTTTCAGTCAGTCAGTTAAGTGCCATATGTGATACATGCTTTGGGCGATCATGTCTCAAAAGAAACATGACTGACTAGGCAGAAGATTTTCCTGTAGTAGGTTGCCATTACTTTCTGCAGTAGACTGATTGCCAGCCAAGGCTATAGAACCCAATCTGTTTTATTATTTTACCCATAACTGGAGGGAAGAGACGGATTAATATCTTTCCCAAGGGTATTTGTGTGTAAGTGAATACAATGAATTCAACTGGAATTCAAACTCTGCTTTTTGTCAAAATCACTAATTGTATCTAAAATATCAAGTTGGGGACATTATTTCTAATTAACGTCTTCTTTCAGATATGAAAATATGACTATTAAGTCTCTTTCTCTCGCTAACATGTCTGTTTCTCTCGCTAACGTCTGTTTCTGTCTGTCTGGTTGTTTTATTTAGTTAATTTTTTTTTCAGATTGGTCTCTGTATGTGTCCTTAAAAAGCTAAAAGAAAATGCAGAGAGTAAAGTGCTGAAGATCAAATCTTATCTAAATCAGAAACTGATTGGTTTCATAAATTTTTGAAGCTTTTAAAAGTGGAGGGGCTGACCGAGGGACCAGCCACCCCACCTCCCTGAATCACCACTGCTGAAGCGATTTTGATGCTAGACATGGGGTAGACAGAAAATTGTTTCATGATTTCAGTAGATATTTAGTAATGCTGAAAAATTCTTGCTCCCCACCTTCCAAATCTTATGTGTCATTTGGCCAGATTTTGAGAAGTATGAGAATTTTCAGCATATCGTTGTACGTGCAGTTTAAAATCATGTTCTTTCTTATTCATAAATCTTTGAAAAAAATATAGAAGTTTGCTATTGCCGTCTGTTTGGGGATATATTGTGTAAACTTAACCTTTTGGCCTGACACAATTTTCAATTTATACTGCTCAATTTATTATTTATTTTTTTAATTTTTTATTCAGAAAACTATCAATACCCTGACCCGAGTACTGGCCCGGCAAGTATACAATCTTGATATGCATGATTTACCTCTGGACAGACTCACTGAACAGAAAGAGAAGAAACGGAGAGGAAAGACTCAAGGTATCGGTATACAAAATGACATTCAAATTTTGGTTTCACTCTTGTTATTCTTTACTCAAAGCATTAAGTGCAACTTAAAAACTGTAACTACTGAATATATCACCATTTTAACTTTGATTTTGTTTTTTTTTTATTCAGTAAGTTTTGTTAATTTCTTTACATTCTATTTTGTGAGAAGACTTATGTCTGTTTCTTGAGCAAGTCTGAATTGCTGTTTTGATTAAATAACTATCTGAATTTGTCATTTAGTTTTCTTCTATGTCTAAATTGTAATTTTTTTTTTTTTTTAAATGGAAAATAATGTTTACTATGCGGTATTCAGAGGATTGATATTATTGGATAATAACTTAATTTTTAAAACAAGATTAAAGATTTAATGGGTTTGCATGTTAAAAAATGCAACAAATTATGCCGCACACACTTTGATTAACTATATTACTTAGAATGATTACTTTGCTAGTTATATAAATGTAAAAACAATCTTAATTGGCAATATGACAAATGGGTATAAAAAGGCACTGTTGATTGTTTACAGTTAATTCTAATAATTCATTGATTGCATCACATAGCAATAACTGTAATCAAAATGATACATTAAAATATGTAACCAAGTAATCATTTTGAGTTCTCTGAAAAAAAAAAAAGCCTTTAAAAAAAAGCATGTAGTGTTTGTAATATTCCGATTGACAAAAACTTAGAATTTTGTGAAAATAAGAATTCAATTATGGTTAAAAAAAAAATCTGGTGTGTTGGAAAAAGTTTCGGTAATATTTTCTAAATTTTACAGTTGGCTTCACTAAATTTTTTTTGTTTAACTAGATTTAAATTTTAAATATTTCTCCATTAAAAATGAGTACTTTATTTTTTTGCATAAACGGATATGAAAGATGTCATTTTTAAAATCAATGGGCGATTTGTTTCTAATAGACATTTCCTAAGTTTGACATTTTGCGACAATAACAAGGCACTCAGTGAGGATCAAACTCCTCGCTATTTTCCTGAAACCACAATGAGGCCGGATGTGGCACAAGGCTGTTATTTTTTTTTTTTTTTGCTCTGGCAAAAATTTCGCGTAAATCCTGCATAAGGCAGAATTGGGCTGCTGTCAGTTTTACCCTAGATGAGAATCTGCTCTTCGGCATAGTCTGACAATGTAGTATTCAGATGGAAGACAGGATGAAACTGATTAGTGTACTGAGAATACCTTATTATATATCACTCTGCCGCAGACTTTCTTGTATATATATTTAAAAATTTACAAATAGTTTTTAACAGGTTGTTCAACCAAGCTTACTCCAAATTATATAAAACAGATTATCAATCATAATTGCCATATCTTTATAATGAACAATGTATCTTTTTTTCTCTTTATTTCTTCTGCTATCATGCAGATGTATAAAATTAACTAGTGAATCCTGCTCTGATTTGACCATGCAATCTTGAAATAATCAGACACATGGCATATCCACTAGACTAGCATTCTATTGTTTGAACAACACAGTAAAATTTTTATTTTAGTAACAGTTTAATTAATTATTTGCACTATTTAAATTATTTGGACTGTTGTCCTCATCTTTGTTGCCATATTCACTATGTTTCGGTCGTTGTACGCTCTTGCCTTCTTTAGGTGATTGGAATTAGAATCTGAAAAGTGGGACATACACTTTGAGAAAGAATCCAGTACAGTACAATAAAGCAAAAACTGCAATCTGATATCTCCTCGAGGCTCAAGGCCTTCAATAGAATTACCAGCAAAGAAGACTGAAAGACAATCCAGCATGATCTGGATAAATCTTTCAGACACGAATTTGATGCAGTCAAGGCCTGCCAAGTACAGAAATTGAACAGATTGAAAATTGAGAAGGTGACACATAAGGTCAATCAACCCCCCTGGTGAAGGCAGTGATCAACATCAGTCAACACCAGCTTCAGTACCTCTGAGGAGTCAGTACTGAACAAGGGTCTCAACTTTGCAATAATCATCAGTTAAGTGCCATACATGAAACACGCTTGGGCGATCATGTCTTGAAAGTGACATGACTGACTGGGCAGAAGATTATCCCGCAGTAGGTTGCCATTGCTTTCTGTGGTAGACTGGTTGCCAGCCAAGGCGATAGAACCCAATCTGTTCTATTATTTAACCCTTAACTGAAAGAAAGAGACAGATTAATAACTTTCCAAAGAGTATTTGCGCATAAGTGAATGCAATGAATTCAACTGGAATTTGAACTCAGCTCCCCGATTTCTCGTTTTGAGCCGATATCCACTGCACCACAACGCACATCATACTTTGCTCAAATCAAGGAAATAACCTTTAACATAACTCATCTGACCAAACCTGAGAAAAGATCGAAAGTGAGATAGATATTGGAGAAAACCAAGCTACCCAAATCGAACTTCACAAAACTGGAGAGGCTGGCAATCAAAACCCTACAGAGGAATGACATCATCATCATCATACTACCAGCTAGTAAAGTCAATGCAACTGTAGTAATGGACTAAACAATATACAGAAAAACTGGAAGACTTCATTAGAAATGATAGCTAAAATAAAGAAAGATCCAACATTGAAAACATAACAAAAACTGTTGCAGATCCTAATTAAGACCAATGACCACTTTTTTAAAAAAATGTTTCACCCCAGGCAAGGCAGTACTGCCACTGTTGCACAGGGGGTTACATGTGAAGAGAAAGAGGAACAGGTCCCAGTGGGTGTCAGAGAATAGATAAGAGAAAAATGGGAATACTGGTGTTGAAGAGAGCTGCATGAGAGTAGAGTGGAAAGGGAGAAGAACAAGATACAAGGGGTGTTGGGAAAAGGATAGGAGTCAAGGAGATAAGAGAATGGCAGTTGACATTGCATTTAAATTCTTGAAAATTGTAGCTATCAGGAAAGCAAGTATATGGAAGGAAGTTTCACAGGTGGGAAGTGTGAGAAAAGAAGCTGAGTAGAAGTTGCAGTTACATTTGATTGGTTTCACTGTAAAAGGGTGGGACCTAATTGCCAGTCTAGTAGCTTGAGTAAATTCATGCCGAGGCTGAAAAGCTAAGCTTTTTGGAGCAGAAGCCATTTGACAGAGGGATGCCACATCACATAGGTGAGAAAGTGAATGGGGTCGAGCTATCAGGTCAAGATCATCCACATTGCAGATTCTTCTCTGGATTTTGTCAGGACCTCCAAGATAAACAGTAGGGGCACCCGACCTGATGTGACAGCAGTATTCAGTGCATGAGCGGATAGATTTAAATATGTGCAAGATGGATTCAGACAAGAAAAGCTTTCTTGTCCTACACAATGAACTGACCTTATAGAAATTAAGGTTTGAAATTATCTTGGAGACCAGCGAGTAGGTAATGTAAATGTCACTCAATTCAGTCTCAGTTCTAGGTAGGAAGTTGGATGCAAATATTCCACATGAATCAAATGTGTAGTCATTGAGGAATCTGTGAGCAAAGCACTCGGCCTTGTCTGCTGAAACTGTGAACACTTCAAATTTATTGATTAAAGGAGGGATTGAGGGCTTGCTGTTGTTTAACACAGTTTTGCAGAGCCACTAGTAGTCTTTGGAGCTGAACTTGCAAGATGCTATATGCTGCTTCATTCTCTCAGCAAACAACATTTTAGCGTCATTTAGGCTCCTTTTGCACTCATTACAAGCAGAGGCAAAAAGGCACATCTTGTGGTCGGACGCGTTGCTTCGATAAAGCTGGAAGAAGTGATTTTTGTGGGCAATAGCGGCTGAGCAAGCAGGGGAGAATCTGGGGATAAATAGGGTTTAAGTCAGAACTTCCTGGCTGGGATGAAAGTATTGATGCTAGCTTCTACCCAAAGGAGATCTCGGATGCAGTCTTCAACGGGAAGACTAAAAATTTCTTCTCAGGGATGTCACACAGAAAATTGCGGAATGACTCCCAGTCTTCTCTTTGGTAGCTGTAAGATATTTTGCTGGGGTGGGGGGGAGTGGAAGAAGATATTGATGAAAACAACAGCATGATCAGAGTTGCCAAGAGGGCAAAGCTGCATGGCATAGCAAGAATCAGGGATAGAAGTGAAACAGATCTTGCAGAGTTCATTAGGATTATTAGGGAAACGTGTGGGGAAATCCACTACTTGCGTAAGAGATGGAGTGATTGAAGAGTTCATGGTATGGACACCAGCAAGATCTGTGACAGTTTTCCAGCCAACTGGCATGGTGGGCATTAAAACCACCAACACAAATATGTTAGTGAATGAATAAAAAGAAATGGCCTTGTCTATATTGTTCAAGATGCTGTTTAGTATGGAACAGTCAGGAGAAGAAGGGGAGTGATAGAGAAAGAAAAGATAGCTACAGAGAGACGGAAACACATGTAGAAATGATCTGGAGATTCAAGAGAAATTACCCTAGCTAGTGGGAGATGTTCGCTGACATAAATGCTAAGTCCATGAATATGGACATTGGAGTCTTCCCTAAAGAGGGGAAGGTAACCAGGGATGTAGAATTCAGAGGAAGGGATAAAAGGGTCAAGGTTAGTTTCACAGAGTGCTAAGATGACGGGAGTTTATGTGAAGGAAGGATTCAATGGCACAAGAATTTGTATGGGTACCACAGTTGTTCGAGAAAGATGTTAACGGGTTTAGGTGATTTTTGTTTAGCCGGTTCACTTTCTTTTTGTATTGCCATAATTAGAGATTTTTTAATAAGGCGAGGCCTAGAGTAGTTGTAGTAGTAGTATCAGTTGTTCATCAAATGCAACATTTGTAGGAAGGGAACTGGCACAGACAGTAGCATAATGTGGCCTCAGGGTTACCCACCAGAGGCACTTGCAGGAACACCTATCCATGTGCAAAATGGCACTACAAGAAACCCTGATATTATTCAACTGTTGATCAGAGTAACCTCTCAAGACACTATCAGTCGGAAGCAGCAACCAGGAAACTGCCAACCCTTTACCCTCAGAATGAAGAGACATTGCCCCAGCCACCACACATTACAAAAAACTTGTGACAGCACTACAAGAAGAGGAAAGAAACTTGGACCCATTACTAAGCAGGAAACAAAGGATGAGCCTCTACTTCTGTTCAAAAGAAGGAGGAGTATGAACTGGGTGCTATTAGGATCTATCTACTCCAATTAAAAAAAAAGTTAAAGAAAAAAAAATTACTGTTTTAACTTAGTTAAAGTCAAGAGATCCCTTTCTAGTCACTACAAGAGAATTTTAAGATACCTTTCCTTAAAAATTAAAAAAAAACGAAACAAAATCAGCCATTGTTGCCAGAACGATTACAAACAAATATCTACAGCTAACTGAAATCTTAACTGACACAAGTATATTTGAACTTTTATGCGACGCTTGATGCAAGTAAAAAAAAGTTAATTTCTAAAAATTAAACATCCAGAAAAAATACTCAATGAAGCTTACCAGAAACAAAATTTGCTGCCGTCAGAATATTAACCGAGTTGAGTGAAACTTGAGATTCATCATGGTGAATTCCATTTCACTTTTTTATCAGTTGTTATTAATTCACTTGGCGAAGAGCTTCCTTGACCATAAGATATATCCAATAGATAGAGAGGAGGGGGCAACAAGCTGAAAAGTCTACCCTGAACTGGAACTTTCCACCTAATATATACAGGCAGTTACAGTGATATACAGCATGTTACAGTGAACTACCTCTTCTTAAAATTCAGAAAGACTGTATTCCACTCAGGCCAATTGTTAGCTGCCAATGCTCTGTGTACCACCCTCCGAGTCACTTTCTTCTGTATATATGTGGTGATACCGAGCAAAGCGAGGGACCGGATGTTTGCCCTCGGAGGTCCAGAAAGCAAATGACCAAAACTGGTCTTTGTGCACCTGGCTCCACGCATATATTTTGGCAGAAAACCAAAAATTAATAAATATCAAATTCCTGTTCGCGAGCCTACATGAATTTTATTTGTCGTCTAATGGGAAGCCCAGAATTAAATACGAGTGTGAATTCCCAAATGACTTGCTGGGACTCACAAAGACGAAATAAAAAGTAGACATAAAAAGCATCGCCAGTTGAGAAAGTATAAGCATAATTAGCACGTCCCTTGACCTCATCAAGCGATCCATTATGCTCACCTATCCTTTCTCTTTTGTCGCCTTCTTCACTGTCCCCTGAGCTACTTACTCGACCAAAGGAGCGGAGACATTAAAGACATTCGTAACTGACAAACGCTCCCACATACATACACACAAACTCTCTTTTCAGCATTTATTGCTATGAACATTTTAACGTCCTTTGGCCCCATCCTAAAGACATTACTTTATTTGTAAAAAAACCTTAATTGATACATGTGTATATATAAATGTTGTTTCTATACTCAATTTGATTTTCTTGTTTAATAACCCCTTTTATAACTTATAGTGGGCTATCTACTAACGAGGCCAAATTCAGTTAATCTGCTTCAACACACAAGTATGCTTCACTAGAACGGATAGTCCACTATATATAATTGGTTCATTAATAGAAAAGTCACCATCATATTTCTGAAAATCTGTCCACTTTGTGGAAATAATCAGATGTTCCCATCCAATCCAACTAGATTGTGAGCCTGGACGTGGTAAGTTTGTTCACAAGGGTACCCATGAAGTAGGCACTATTGGTAGTCTGACAGACTGGCCTCAGACTCATCCATAGAACAGACCAGTGCATTAATAGATAACCTGATGGGGATGCTGATTTTCTGTACACAAACAATTTGCTTCGGAATGGGATCAGATATATATCGGTAGGATGAAGGTTCAGTAATGGGCTTACTATCTTCACCAGCAATGGATAATATATACATGGAATATTTAAGAGATGGTATTAGAATCGACATCAGTAAAACTATAGCTGAGATACATAGATGACACCTTCATACTCTGGCCCCCACCAAGAAGAGCTCCAGTAACTACTGGACTATGTGAACTCAATAAAATCATCAATACAGTTCACAATAGAGAGAGAAAACAACAACTTACTAGCTTTTCTCGATGTGCTAATATTCCGAATATTGGTTGAAGATATCTGTATACTGCAAGCCAACATTCACCGGACAATATCTCAACTTCAACTCCATCACCCATACAGTGCAAAGAAAGGGCTTGTCCACTGTATAGATAACATTGAGCATAAGTCATAAGTGGTAAGCCAGAGACATACAAACAAGAAATGGTCAGTATAAGCAGTACCTTACAATGTAACAACTACCTTGGAAACATGACAGCAGCTCCAACAAACGTGGGATAGAAGGATGCATAAGGATAACAACACTCAGAAAAAAAGACTTGATCTATGTGAAGGATTAGCAGAAAAAATACAATATATCTGTGGTCCATATAGCATCAAGATGACCTTCAAAAGTGGTTCAGCACTTTGCAGACACTTCTTCTGAGTAAGACCTCCCACGTCTATTGGACAGGTGAAGAGGCTCATCCCTTGTTTCCTGCTTAGGATGTGGTTTCCGGCTTTCTCTTTTCCAATCTTCTCACTCTTACGTAGCCCCCTACACATCAGTGGCATTACCGCCTTACTTGGGGTGATATGATTAAAAAAAAAAAAAGAAAAAAAGACCTCCTATAGAGGAGAGCATATTTAAGGACTGTGTGTATGCTATCCCATGCAGCTGTGATGAGAAATATGAGAAAAGTCTGCTCTTTTAAGATAAGATTGCAGGAACACTGTAAAGCTGTAACATGAGGGGGAAATAAAAAAAAAATCAAAAAAAATCATGTGTGACTGACCACATATGGAGGGAAAAGGAAGATCACTGCTTTCTGTGGGATGAAGTTGAAATAATAAGACAACATTACTGGAAAATATGGAAACTTTAGAAATCAACGCATGTGGTCGGCCACAAAAATTTCTTAAGCCGGCCAAAGATAGATGAACGCAATATGGAAACCAGTAATATGAAGTGCTAGAAAAAAACAAAAATAACACTAAATAGTGAAAAAGAAGAGCTCTGGTTTAATTTAAAAAAAAAAAAGAAGAAAAAAAAATGTGGTTTACTGAGACATTAGGTTTATAAAGTCCCCCAAATTTTTACACTCATGTCCTCAAGCTCCACATAGCTCAGTGGATAAAAATGTTGGTTGAATCCAGTGACTTGACAAAGAGTTGTGCATTTATTAATTTGTAGAGTTAATTGCAAGAAGTATGGCACATGAAACTTGTTTGAAGTTCCAATCAACTGAAGAAGTCAAAACGTGAATATGGCAATAAAGATAAGAACAAAAGTCCAAACAATGTAAATAATTACAATACCTCATCCTAGTTTAATTAATGCTTATACAATATTTACCTCAGATAATACTGAATTTGATATTTCTTTATAGCTAAAGTAAGAATGTATGTAAATAAAAAAAAGAATTAATTCAAATGTTGATCTGTCAGTAAATATTTACTTTCTGTTGGAATTAGAATTCAAATAGGATTTTTATAAGCTCATTGTTATAGTTTAAAATCATTTGGTTTGTATCTGCTTGCTTTCTATCTCCTTTTTTGTTTTGTCATTTTGTGTAAATGTTTGTAATTATAATTCTGTGTTATTTTGTTTCTTCACTGATAATTGTTTTCAGTTGATTAGACATACAAATTTAACTGCTTTTTATTCTCACTTATTGATGATATAATTTTGTTTTTTGTTCTGTTACTATCATTCATTTTGTAGTATGAAATTTTTGTTTTTGTTTTTATTTTCTTTATTTTTACTGTTTATATTTGCATGCAGTCATGAAAATTGAAGTCCCTTTCTTTTTTCTTTAATCAAAATGGCTGTCAATAAATAGAAAGTACCAACTTTCAACCAAAAAAAAAAATTATTTCAGTAAGGTATCTTATTTATTTTTTTTATTTTGGAAATTATCAAAACTAGGTCTTGTAAAACTAATTTGCTGCTATTGACACTGCCATCAGAATTTAATTAAAAAAAATTTTTTTTTTTTCTCTTATTTTTATTCTGTTCTTCAATAACAGCGCAGCACTGCTATTTCTCAATCTGTTTCTCTCTTTTACTAATTTGGTTTGAATTTCCTCTAAGTCCCATCAATGTCTCATGTTGTATAACATTTCAGACTCATTGACATCCTGCAGTGTCTGGAATGATTTGAACACGGCACCAGTTCAAAGGTCTACCCACCCTAATTTGAATTCTGAAGGTAAAATTCTGTAAGAAAACAAACAAAACCAACTCATTTTGTGTATGTATACTTACCTTGTGCATACAGGCATCCACACGCTGTGTGTACTTGAATGATGATCTGCAGTTATGATGAAACTGCCATATTTTTACACAAATTCTGTGAATGTCATTAGTAATTTATAGCTTGAAATCTAATATTAGTCATACTAATTTGTCTTACTCAAGGTTAGTAAAAAAAAAAAATGACTTATCTATTAGCTATGTTCCAATATTTGAATAGATAATCTAATTATCTAAGCAAATACGGTTTATATAGAATTTGTTTTAATACACTTTGAAACATAACAGGAAACACATTATGGCAGCTGGAAGCTTGCTTTTACTCAGATGAGTGAGGAGAGAGAGAGGGGGTGGGCACATCATCAGCATTCATAGATCCAGATGTGGCTTTCACATGCAGGAATTGCAGCAGTATGTTGTTCCCAATTTGGCTGTGCAACTCAACTGCGCATTAGATGGACTAACTTCTGGCACATAATACATTCTTATAAGACAAAGCTAACAACCAACAACTAAAACCTAGATCGCTTGACTAATAAGCTACTAATTATTTATTTATTTATTTATTTTTTTTGTCAGATGGTTGGCTGATTTAGTTTTGAGTATTTTAATTACAAGTTTGGAATCTTGATTTCCAATCATCTGTCTGAGGCTAATATCATTTAGATCTAAAACATATGATTAAAAATTCTCTTAGTGCAATGTTAGGCATGAAAATGAAAGCAAACTTTAATTATTTTATAAGCATGAGCAGATAGTTATTATCCAAGCAGCATTGTAGGGTTCAATTAAATTCAAGTGGAAGAAAAATTTGGTTATGATTCATATATACAAATTTATTTATCTATTTAGAATTTTTTTTTTTTTTTTTTTTTTGTTTAGTGATAGTCCCTATGAAATTGTTACTTGAGGGTTTATATTATATTTGTGTGCATTTTATTTGAAACCTTTTTTTTCTTAAAATTCTCTTTGTGTTAAAAAAACAAAAAATCTCTTTCTCCAAACGTAGGCTATATATATATATATATATAATGATAAGTGAATCTGAATTGTAATTTAAAGCAAAGAATGGGTATGTAGACTTTGTGAGAGGCTGTTAATTCTGTAGACTGTTTTTATTGATGCTAATGCTGAAATTTGCAAGTTAAGTATTTCTTGCAAACATTTCTGCCTCTTGGTAATCTTCCTTAAATCTTGCATGAATCTTCAATTTTTTGTATGTTAATAGTGTTTTATTTTATTTTTAATACGAATTTAATGCATGGTGTTTGATTCTTGTCTATTTTTTTGCCCCCCCCCCCCCTCCAAACTGCATTTTGTCTTGAATTATTTTAACCTTATTTAAAGGAATGAAGATAACATGTCCCTAAAATAACTTTTTGAATACTTTTTTTTTTTTTTGTTTTAAATAAAAATGAGTCATGAATTGAGGACCTGCAATCTGTGGTGGTTAGTTTAGTGACTTGATTGTTTGAATGACTTTTTTTAAAAAATTTTTTATTTTATTTAGTTTAAAGATTTCTGTTAGCTGAATAAATACAATGTTCATATACTGAGAGAAAACAAGAGCAGGGCGAATGATCTTAGGGTAACTTGATTGTCAGTAGTAGGAAGCGACCCGAGTGGAATTCATGGAAATTCCACTTGATTCTTGTTAAAAAGATAAATTATTATTATTGTCTTGTTTAATTTGGTGTATCCCTCTGATATTTTGTATGTTGTTATATTGTGTACTTCATGAATTACTGGTTCCTTGAATCTTATGGAATGTGCCAAAAAATTGTATTTTATCATAGAATGTAACAAAAATATTGATAGTCAGATGATTGTAAATACTTTCAAAGAATAAAAAAAAAAAAAAGAAAAGTGAAATGCATTTAAGTCATAAAAGAAGTTAAGCAAGAAAGGGGTACATAAAATCTTGGAAGATTTCTTGTTTATCTATTTTCAATCTACACTGTGTCTCTCCTTACCTTGTATTTAAGCAACAAATGTTCTTCAAGACAAATACTATTAAAAAAAAATGACATTTTGTATCAGTTTATTTTAATGATCAACTTTTCTAATTTCCTTATAATCCATCTTTAGCAAGGAGGTAATTCCATCACCAAAGTTTGTCTTGGAAGAAAAATACAAGAAATATGGTCCAAGCTTTTGTCTGAAGTCACCATCAGGGTACACATGTCACACCTCGTTTACATTACAACATCCACTAGTTCTACAAAACTCATCATCTGTCTCTACCTACTCTAATTTGGAAGAGTTGGTCATTTAAAATTAATAGATACAAAATGTTTGTTTTTAATATTTGCCTTAAATAACTGTTAAATATATATTTTCTTTTTATTATTAATTTCATTCTCTGTTTAGCATAAGAAAATTTTTATTACATTAGTAGAAAATAATAACAAACGTATGTCTTATTAGCCGAAAGTTTTTTTCGGAGAGAACTGAAAATTTTTTTTTAGACATCAACCAGATACAATTTATACTTTTTTTTTTTTTTTTTTTTTTTCAATGTCTCTCTTCTAATGAAAGAATACATTGAAAAATGTTCTTTTTTGGCAATGTAAAAATCATTTAGTGCCGCTGACCCATCCATAGAATTTTTGAAATAAGGAATTATCATTATATTTATGCAAACCAGCATGTTCATATTGATTGTTATATTCACAATGTTTTGCCTAAAGCTTTTTTTAGGTGCCTGTGTTTGTGCTTGGTAAACTTAAAATTTTGTATCAAACACTTTATTCAATCTGTGGGGTGGATTGCTCTCCTTCCATTTCCCATGCTTAAATGCCCATGTTGGATTGAGACATGTGGATGTCATGCATGGCACCAAACCTGTTGAGAAATATCTAAACTACCAGCTGCATATGTCTACTTCCTTAGATTTATGATTAAAAATGACTTCACTCTAATGAGTTCTCTAGGTTTTAGAGAAACATCCTTCTTTGAACATCAACAACTAAAATGGATATTGGATGTAAATTGAAAAGGAAACCATGATATAATTAAGATGTTGATCTTCCACACTACTTTAAACAAAAGGTTAGGAAGGAAATCCCCATTGGTGCTGGATAGAGCAATGACAGTGCAGTTGATATATTTCCCTGAAAAATCGTTTTAAAAGAAAAATCTTATGATTTAAAAATTTTTTTTTTAATCATTTCACCCCAAGCAAGGCAGAAATGCCACTGATGTGCTGGGGGCTACATAACGGTAAAAAGATTAATTAGAAAAGAGTGAGGAGTACAAACTAGTTAGAAAGGAGCAATAGAAAGCTGTGAATGCAGGTGCGATGACAGATACATAGGTGGAGAGAATGGGAAGGATGGGGGGGGAGCTAGAGTCCAGTAGTTAATATATGAGTATTGACATTGCATTTAAATTTCTGAAGGTTGTAGCCGTCAGGAAAGCAAGAATATGGGAGAGAGTTCCACAGGCGGGAAGTGCAAGAGAAGAAGCTGCAGGAGTAGAATTGTCATCTGCATTTTGGCTAACCTGACTGTGAATGGGTGGGACCCAGTTGCCAGTCTAGTTGCACGAGTAAACACCTGTTGAGGAGGCACCAGTGACTTAAGTTCGTCCGAGCAGAAGCCATGAAAGTATTTATAGAACAGACAAAGGGAGGCCACATTTCGACGGTGGGGAAGTGGCTGCAGTCGAGCCGCCAGATCAGTACCTATCACATTACAGACTCTCCTTTGGAGCCTGTTGAGAACACTGAGGAGAACGGCATGGGCGCCTGACCATAAATGGTAGCAGTACCCCATGCACGGACGGATGGTTGACTTGTATATATGCAGGATGGATTCAGGCGGAAAAAAACATCCTGGATCGGCATAGTGACCCAACCTTCAACCAACAGTAGAACTGGCTACTTGGAAAATGAATGCCAAATGTTTTTTGTTTTTTTTATTTTTTTTTATTTATATAACGTAATGGAATCCCAAACACTCTCCTGAAGCAAAGATGTATGTGCTTGCTTGTGCACATTGTGTGCATAGACAATGACTGAATACCAGGGACCTCTTATACAGACAACTGCTTCAGGGGGCACATCCTGAAGGTATAAAACAAATTCTCAGTTGATCATCACTAATACTTAGTCTTTACAAGCATGGAGCATATAGGTCTCGGCAAGTATCATCCTCTTTCGAACATCATGGACTGGCACTACAGAATCACAAAGGACTGTACCAAATAACAGAAACCACATCACTTGAAGACTTTCAACACTAGCAACAACTAAAATGGATAGAACATGTAATTTGAAGAAATAATGGCACTCCAGACTACTTCAAATAAAGAAAGGATATCGATGCTGAAAAGAAACATAATGGTGTTGAGAAACCTGTTTTCCTGAAATATGTTTTAATAGAAAGATTTTATGAATTTCAACTGAAAGCAGCACTGGCTGCTCGGTCAATAAATTCAAAATGTTTCTTTATACAGAAACGGCAAATACCATTACCATGTTTAGAGGTTATTTTGTATCAATTAGTACTCAAGTTTTATTAATCTGTGCACTATGTCTTTCTTTCTTCCACTGAACAAGAGCATGTAACATTTTAGAAGACAGATACCTGAAGTAGACTGGAGGGTATTACAGCAGAAACATTTTGAGTATAACATTCAAGATGATTATACTGGTCTGAAGAGTAAAGTGTCTAATATTGATCCATGTAGTCTATCATATGCCAAATACTGAGTTTATATCTCTCTTCTAAATGTTAAAGAAACAAAACATTTGAAGTAAAGCTTTTAGTTGGTTAATTTTGTTTAGTGGCATAACAACATCTCTATAGGTTGTTTAATGGCAAAATTTAAATATTTTGTATATAATTTTATGCATCCAACTACAAATATTTTATACTTTTAGGGTAAACGTATGTTTTCTAGATATAGTTTGTAGATCATAAAATGTGTTGTTGCTAATTTTACTAAAAATTTTATTTTTTTTAAGTGTTGCATTGATTGTCAGTTTGCTATAAAAATGTTGGTCATTTTATTATAAAAAAATGTACTGTTGATTTTTGTTTGAGATTTTACCGTTTGTCCTTAGCTGGGATCCTAACAGGTACTTCATCCAGGATAAAGATTGAAATATCAGCAGTTAAGAGGTGGTTCCTTGCTCCTCAAAACCTCCAATCTTCTGATCAGAGGTCTTGTTGTCAGATGTAGTTTGTCACATTCAGGACACAAACTTTTAAGAGATAGAGCAAAACTCCTACTTGTGTAAATAAAATGTACTAAACTGTTAAAAGAATTTGTTAGCGGTACAGAATTTAATTAAAACGGACATATTTAAAAAATGAAATGAAAAAGAAAGAGGATAAGTAAGGATGAAAGCATTCATATTTTGCTTTACACCCTAAATTGCATCTTAAAGTGCTCGAAATAATTTTCATTAAGTCTAGATAGCCTTCTCTGTGTAAACAGAAGAAATGGCTGCTTGGTCTTAATATAATTTGTATTTAAATATATTGTATTTTTCTTTTTGCTTGGTATGTATTTTCATTATCCTTGAGTGAGTTTTGATAAGGGTGGAGAAAAATCACTTGAAAGATTTTTTTTCTTTCTGAATTTCTGGGATGAAGAGTTATATTTACACTATTTAGATTTGAACTATTGTTTTTATCTTTGTTTTTGTTATCCAAAGCCAAAGATTAAAAAAAAAAAATTTTGTGCTTGCTTCTCTTATTTATATTTTAAGTATGTCTGTTTTCCATGCTATACTAAATTGACTGATGTAGGGGACTATATTAGATATTAGAAGTACTTTTATTAAACCTTGATAAATAAGTAACCTAACAGTTAATAATTTAAGACTGAACTTCATTCAAACTTTCTCACTTCATGCAGAGCATAAGGCAATTTCTTCTTGCTCCCAACAAAGCTATGAGTAAAATAGCAAGGTACACTGAGTTCTATAGCTTCAATTAGCAACCTTTTTTTTTTTTTTTTTTTTTTTTGAGAGCAGATTGCACATATATTGCTACTTTATTTCTTTTGTTTCCTATCAGCTATTTTTACTTTTAATGATTTAAGAAGCAGAATTCTTTAGTGAATATATGATTTATTGTAATATGTAATAGGTTTGTATTGGTTTTCTTAGGATATTTTGACATTTTTAATGATTTTAGAAACAGAATTCTTTTTTTAGATGTAACAATAGAATTAATTGTATAGATAACGTAATGTCTCTTCCCTGTGCCATTTCTATAAATATTTTTATGGTAATTGTTCTGATGAGCTTTCCTCTTTGGTGTCTTGACTTTATGAATTTAAGTGCATTACTAAGTTGGCAGCTAGGTCTCATCATTTTACAGTTAAAAGGTAGATTTAATCATAATTTCTATGCTAACAGATTCTTCTCTTGCACTTCTCACTTGTGGAACATCCTTTTGGCAGCTTGCTTTCTGGTCAACTTTGATTTTCAAAAATTCTAATGTAACCTTAATTGTCATCTTTTGCTTCCTTAATTTCTATTCTTTTATTGACCTCACTCCTTAATGTTTTTTTTCCCTCTCCGATTCTTTCACACTCAGTAACCTCTTGAATCTTAGTAGCTTTATTACCTTCCTTGAAATTAAATGATTTAAAATAGAAAAACGTTTTTTTTTTTTTTTTTTTTAAAGATGCAAATTTCCTCATGATATAGCTAAACAACATACTAGTACCTTATCCTTGTGTCTATGCAGTGAATGTGGAGAAACCTCTACTGTTAGCATGCTACATGTTTCCCCATTTATTTGGAATATTATTAGAATAAAACAAGACATTTCTTTTCTTGCGCCCCGATTTCTTTCTTTTTTTCTTTTTTTTTTCTTCTTTCCTTTAATTACTGTATCCCCCTCCTTATTCTTGGTAATTTGATTTTGTTTGTCTTGTTTATGAAGGTCCCTCAAGATCCAAGTCTTCAGAGCAAAATGTTTCTCGGCCAACTATGCCTCCCGAGCCTGGATTACCTCGTGTCCCTTCAGTCACTTCAAACATACCTGAAGTTCCATTTGAAAGAGGCAAATTCAAAAGTGAAGGTAACTATTTTGATGCAACTTATTCAAAATAAATTAGCATTGCTTTGTTTCACGTACAATAATGATTGTTTTCACAGTCCTTATTGGTAAATACATAACAAAAAAATCGCCCCACCCAAGTGTAAGATAACTTTTATTCGAATTCCAGTAAAACTACATTTATTTATTTACTCTTATTTTTTTTTTTTTTTATAGTATCAGATAATTAGTTTAATTCTTTCTTATTTTTACTCATAGCAATAATATCTCTATTGACCTGATGAAGTTTAATACATTTTAATTAAAAAAAAAAAATACACAAATTGCAAAATCTTACATGGAGAATATTCTGTATGATCATTTCTATTTTACTGTTTACTTGTTCTGTTAAGTATTTTTGGTAATGACATTTTCTTTTTCTTCTGATTTTGACCCATATTCTCCTGGTGTCATTTTAAACTGATAATCTTTTTTTTTCTTTTTTTTTTTTCTTTTTTTTTCTTTTTTTTTTTTCTTTTTTTTTATTACATATGTTGTAACCATTTTTCTTAAAATTTTATTTTATTTTTTTTTTGCTTCAGATAAAAACTTGAAAATTTTCACTATTTTGAATTATAGCTTATAATTATAGTTTAGATATATGGGGAAAGTTATAAAAAAAAAATTGAAAATTAAAAAGGTCATCAGCATTTCTCAAACAGTGTGCCCAAACACACAAATGCACTCTGAAAGATAGCCAGGTGCTTCCCAAGTTAACAAAAGAGTAATTTAAAATCTATTTTCTTATTTAAAAAAAAAAAATTATTTTTTAAATGCTTAGAGACACCTAGCGCATTGCTTGGCTTCCATGTCTAAGTCAAGTATCTTTAAGGAGTGGATAATCATTTCCTTTTTGCCTTCCTTAAGGTATTTAAAGCAGTCATTATCAGCTTCTATAAAAGAAAATACTTCATAAAAAGTTTTAAATGAAAACTGTGCTGCTAATGTTCACATACAAGGCCAAACATTCAAAAACTTGCCAAGGTGCATTAAGCACAGGTTTCATACATAGTTAAGTATACAATGAAACTTATTTATTATTTTCATATTTCATGAGTAATTTTTCTTTATTAAAATTTTAAAGTGCACTCAAGAGTTTTAGTTGTTCTACAAGTGTGCCCTGAAATAAAAATAAAAAAATAAAAAAAGAAAGTTGTCAAAGATTCCTTTAAACTTATGCCAGCAGGATATGTTAAATTAAACCAAAAATATTCGAGGTGTTGGCTTTGCTATCAGTTATCTTTTTATTGTGCTCTTTTGATTAAACGTGTTTCTTCTCAAATTATGCAACAATTTTCAGTAATCTTTTAACTGGAAATGTTTTAATATTTTTTTAAATTAATTTCTTTTTTTTAAATCATTGACTGATTTCATGTACTTTAGTTGATATGGGAAGAAAACAAAGAAATGAACACGTTTTTTTTAGTCTGTTTATATATGCATGAAATAATTTTGTGTAATCTCTGACTGAGATATATCCTTTTATCAGTTTATTCTGAGTCAGAGAATCTAGCATTATGTAAACCAATTTTAACTTGTTTAATATCAACTATTCAAATATATCACTAATATTTGAATAACTATTTAGTTTCTTTGATATGAATTTGCATAGTCAGTAGTACTTAAGTGATCGTTTTTACTTAACTAAATATTATTACAATTATGACTAATGTGATTATTATTGCTAAGTGAGGGAACAACATGCCAAAAAAGTGACTTAAATGTACAATTATATGAACTTTAACATACTTACCATGGCAGCCATTCTGATAAGTGTATAACAAGCACATGCATCACAACCAAGCATACTTGATATGCTGGTAGCTTTTAATAAAAGCAGCACATGAAAAGGTAGGAGTGGCCCTGTTAGAAATTCCTTCATGTTGGCTAACTCAGTCCTGCTTAGGTGGTCTCTGATTGAGGGTGTTTTCAAGTATCTAAATGTCACTACTGAGTCACCTTAACTGCCTCGTCCCTCAAACATTAAGAATAAAACAAAAAACAACCATGATGCTTCTTCATTACTCCTGTCTATGGACAGATATGTGAAGTGTGTCATCTCTTAGGAGACATGCTCAACTGACAAGCAAGTCTGTGGTGCTAAATGGGATATTTACTCTAGCCAATCTTCATTATATAAGATAAGACATGTACCTGTTAACACCTCCAATCTATTAAGTTCATACAAGGGAAACATGTCTATAAATCATAAAGCCATTTATTATTATTATTATTATTATTGTTTAAAAATCTTATGATGTAATATAGTTATTCTGGTTGTAAAAAATTTACAAAGTGATAATCTAAGTACTGTACTAGATTATCTATCTCTATATTGTCCTGGGCATGATGATAAACTGCATCTGGCAGCAAGGCCTCTGATTGAGAGGTGGTGAGGAGCATGGAACTACCTCTTAATTACTGTCGTTTTCAGGTCCACCCTGACCTGTAATGCAATTTTTTTTTAATTTACAGAAAGTTATTTAGCAATGTCTTATTTCTGTCATATGGAGACATTGCTAAATAACTTTCTGTAAATTAAAAAAAATTACTTCCAATCTTTCTGATTAGCTGATTTAATCTGATCATGAAATGAATTGAAATTCTTCCCTACAGCAATTGAAGCTGTGTCTCTAAGATAGTTTATATTAATTTAAAATTTACTATGTAGAAATACGGTGACATCTTTTATGTTGGATTTATCAGATGAGCACTTATGTGCCTTTCTATTTGAACCAGCATGTTTATCTTGGTTGTTACATTCCTAAAATTTATTCCATTGTACCTCATCAGACTTCCTCAGCTGTCTGTCATTGTATTTGGTATCATCCTTGAAATTTTGAACTGAATCCTTTCTTTCATCTGTGAAAGTAATTAGACCTTTCTTATTCTGCTTTTCATATCATTTTCATATCAACTGTTTTATTAACATTTGTTTTTCAATGTACCTCATTAGTAGATATAGCATAAAGATGCAGCCACTGATTATGATCGTGTGCAGACATGTCTGTCAACATCAGTTACATTCGAATTTTCCCTGTTAGTAGCAGCACAGCTGGCATGTCTAGATACAGGCCTCTCTGCAACTGGTCAAGATCCGGGTCTTTGTTAGATGCCTCATACCAATAAAAACAGTGGGAAAACCAGCAGTTGGCAAGGCACAGTGTCTTGTGAAGTCAGTCCTGCGGGCATTTTTTTCCTTAAAGTAGCTGTGCTTTCTAAGGCATTGTTATTTTCGTTATCTCTTGTCTCTTTTTTTCCCTCTCTGCTTATTACCCCCATAGTTGCTGGGAGAGTAGTCGGTCAGGTGTTTCCACTAATTTCAACACACTCTCATACATTCAGTCAGTTTAATGCCATACATGAAACATGCTTGGGCGATCATGTCTCTTTCGAGACATGACTGATTGGGCAGAAGATTATCCCGCAGTAGGTTGCCATTGCTTTCTGCGGTAGACTGGCTGCCAGCCATGGCTATAGAACCCAATCTGTCCTGTTAGTTAACCCATAACTGGAGGGAATAGACTGATTAATACCTTTCCCAAGGGTATTTGCACGTAAGTGAATGCAATGAATTCAACTGGAATTTGAACTTGGATCCCCGAGTTCTCATTCCGAATGGATATCCATTGTGCCACAACACACATCTCATACATATTAAAAAAGAAGCATTCATAAAATTCTGCCACCTGACTACAAATATTGTTTAAAATTACACAATTACATTACAGGATTAGTTCATGGTTTCATGGATTAGGGTACAACAGCTGAAACTTGAATATAAGAACCAGATGAGCATGTTGGTTTGCATAGTGAGAGTACTGTGACATATCTTTTGGTTTGCAAAAACATGTTAATGACTTTTTTGTTATCTACAGATTCACTTGAGGGGGTGGGGAAAGGATAAAAGTACTAAAATTTTAGTTTCCAATTTCTTCTCTCATGACATATTTCTATTTGGAAGCAGATGGTTACTGTTCATTAGTAAATCTATGTAAAGGATGAATGTTCGCCATTTGGTAAACAGCTCCGTGTTTATGAACAATAAAAATTAAAAATGTATTGCGTATTAGTTCTTGTGAAGAGTTGTTTTATTTATTTATTTATTTTTTTTTATTAATTTATATTTTAAGTTGGTTTAAAAAAAAAAGTGGAAGTAACTCTACTGTGAGATTTTTATATGTATTTTTATAATAATCAATTCACTCCAAGCAAGGCAATAATGCCACTAAGACTCAAGTCACTACTGGGAGTGAAAGAGAATGAGAAAACTTTAGAAGGTACTGGAAAGTCAATCCTAAATAGGAAACAAGATAAGCCTCTACTCCTCAAGAGTAGTCCATTTATTAAAAAAATGCTAAAAATGTGGATGGACAGAAAGTGGTGGATATGTTTTGTATTGTTAGTGAGTCATGATCTGACCACCCTCCCCAATTAATTCCTCAGTATTATATAATAAATGAAAAAAATATAACTATTCACATATGAAAACATTATAATAATAGTTAAGTACATATATATATATATATATATATATATATATATTATACTTAACTATTATTTATTATAATTATATAATTATAATTATTTATTATTATTATTTTATTAAGTACAATATATATATATTGTACTTAACTATTATTAGAATGTTTTCATATGTGAATAGTTATATTTTTTCATTTATTATATAAATACAGAGGAATTAATAAATATATATATATATATATATATATATATATATATATATATATATGTCATCTGCAGACAGATCTTTTGCTGTATCACAGCAGATCAGTACAGTTAGACTCCGATTGCTTTTAACCCAGGATTGAAACCCGACCGAATTGGTGTCAGTCCGCGATTCTACCTCTGGGCTATGGGCGTTTGGTAGAAGAAGGCAGACTTTTTTAGCATGTATATTGTCATTATACACGCCCAATAGCCAGAGTGCTCTAATCCATTACTGAATGAGCGATGCTTACATGCCAGAGTAGCTACTGTTTTTCAATATATATATATTTCAAAATATATATATTAATCAATTCACTTTAAGGAAAACAATAATGCCACTAAAGACAAGTGCTTACTAAGAGCAGAAGAGAATGAGAAAACTTTAAAAGGTACCAGATACGCAATCCTAAACAGGAAACCAGGGATAAACCTCTACTCCTGTTCAGAAGAATGAAGAACAGTGTGAACTGGATGATAGGTGAACCCTCTACTTCTACTTCTATTCTTATTTATTAATTATTATATAAAAAAATATTTAATTTCTTAAAAATTTAATCTAATTGAGATTTATTTCTTGCCATAATTTATTTGGCATTATGTTGTACACCCATCATAACCATTTTCATTTTAAAAATAAGGGTCTGTTTAAATTAGAAAATGAGCTTTTTTATTTTAATTAATTTCTCTCTCTCTCTCTCTCTCTCTCTCTCTCTATATATATATATATATATATATATATATATATATACTCTCATTACGATTGAGCTCTCTGGAGAAGAAAATTTTCCACTTCTGCTATAAGCGTGACTCTTCAGAAATGAATTGAGTTCTTTCAGTGACTGGCGTGTGTATACACTTCTTATATACAACACATTAAAATTTCCCTTCTCTGAATCCATGTGCCTATGGCTCAGGGAGTAGCGACTCCGACTGACACCAAATCGGTCGAGTTTCAATCCCGGCCAGAAGCAAGTGGATGTGTCTAGCCACACTGATGAGCTGTGATACAGTGAAACAGGCTTGTATGTGGATGACTAATATATATATATATATATATATATATATATATATATAATTTTTTTTTTTTTGAGACAGTATTTGTTTATTTCTATTATTATATATATATATATATATATCTATATATATATATTATTTGATATTTCAGACCAGCCTTGGCCTTTCATCAGAAACAAAAGATTTTAAAATTTAAACTAGGAATGTTTACGCTCTCACACCCTGATTGAGCACTCTGGAAGAATGGTAGACTTTGAAAAACAGTAGCTACTCTCACATGCATGCATCGCTCATTCACTAATGAATTAGAGCACTCTGGCTATTGGGCCTGTATAATGACAATATACATGCTAAAAAAAGTCTGCCTTCTTATACCGAACCCCCAAGCCCAGAGGTAGAATTGCCAACTGACGCCAATTCAGTCGGGTTTCAATACTGGGTTAAAAGCAATCAGTCTAACCGTACTGATCTGCTGTGATACAGCAAAACAGATCTGTCTGCAGATGGCATATATATATATATATATATATAATCTCACATGCCTCTCTATCACATCTCTCTCTCACATGCCTCTCTCTATGGTTTACTTTGTCTTATTCAACCTCACCCCACCCTCTCTTTCTCTCTCTGGTTTGCTTTATCTTTATCACCCTCACCTCTCTCTCTCTCTCTAGTTTACTTTGTCTTTATCGCCCTCACCTCTCTACCTCTTTGGTTTACTTTGTCTTTATCACCCTCACCTCTCTCAATCTGAGATATAAAAGTTCTTCACTTAGCTGATTGATATGACCTTCAGCACCCCCCTGCAATCATTCTCCACCTTTCTCTTTCATAAAAGTTAACATTTATTTAAAGTATTGTCTTATTGATCAACTATTTTGCCATTTTCTTCTTTAATCTCTATTTGACATTAAATAACTCATGAATTGTTGGATTATAGCCACATTACATTGAAATATTGGTTCCTCTGCAACATTAACCCTGGCCAGTACCCAGTTGGGTAACTGCTTGGGGATATCAGGTGCTGTAAACTTGCATGTATAATTGATGTAATGGATAATAGCTTGGAATTGTTAATTGAAGAGCAGAGTTCCAATTCATGTTGAGTTTGTTATTGTCACTTATGTGCAAAAAAAATCCTTGTGAGAGGAATGAACTAACCTCTTCTTTTTCTTGCTATGTGTTAATTAGTAAGACTTGTATCACCATACCATCATTATCCCCTTCCCGGCAAAAAACAAACGTTTTTATAATCTAAAAATATTTTCTGGCTTTAAATAACCTGCAAAGGGTTGAGAAACCCTTGAAAATGAATCCATCAACATGGATTGATAAATTGTTAAATTAACCAACAGTACATCTTTGATTTATATTATATGAGCTGCTAATTCCAGTATTTATTAACGTCTTTTTTGCTCTAAAATATTTAATATTACAAAAGTATTAAGCTTATTAAAATTGTTTAGGTCAATCACTTAGAACCATAGGAAAGTATTTTACCTCTGTGTGTGTGTATATATATATATATATATATATATATATATATAGCTGACTTTCAGGTCTGTACTTTAAAAGGTGATTAATTCTGAAGATCACTTTTAGAGATACTTTCTGGAATAATAAGAATCAATTATATTAAAATTAAATAGCTTTTTATTTAAGTTCGACGGGATTAAAGTAAAAACTAAAAGGTTAATCAGTAATTAAATAATTTTAAAATTGATTTATTTTAAGACAGATGGTGAATCACGGGATTTTTTTGTTATGCATATAGGTAAAGTCTTATTTCTTGCATAAATCCAGGATAATGATATTAATTATAGTAATAAATTGTATAAATTTTGAAAGTGTTTTTTATTTTTCTATACTTTACAGAACAAGTATTTTTTTTCTCATCTCTATTATAAATACTGAGCTGTAAATTGTAATGTGCAATGGAAATTATAGCCATTTTGGATTTAGTTTTTGTATTGATGACACTTACTTAAAAATAGACAAATGCTTTATAGTTAAATTGCATTTTCTGAAATAGACTTGAATTCAAGATTTTAATTATTTGGTACATTTTTTCTTTCATAGTATATTTTTAATATTAAGAGTTTTGCAATATTTTATGTTGATTTTATACTTCAGTTTTTATTGGCCATCACTTTTATTTTGTAAAGCTGCTTTGTTTTTTCAACTGACTTTAAATTTGAAACATCCTTTCAACCTTTTATCACAAGTCTGCTTTAAAATGTTCTTGTTGTACAACATAAATGTCCAATAGTTGATTGATTTATTGACCTATGAAATTTATTTCTTCATGTCTTATTTGGTTTTAGTTTCTCAGTCCTCTTTCATCAATCCTTCTTGTGCATTATTTTAATTTTCTCTTTGTTTGGTGGTGAACAAAACCAAACCAAGGATTTGCTGGTTTTGTTTTTTTTTGTTTTTTTTAATTTTTTTTTATTTTTAATTTATTTTTTTTTGTCTTTGTTTTAAATAACAACTCTTATGGTATTTTGCTTTTTAAAACTTTAAAAAGCAAAGGAAAACTAAAAGACTTTCTGGTGTTGCATTGCTTCATTTCCCCCGTAACAGGCGCAGGAGGACTGAAGGGCAGGACAGAGTTGCATAAGCAGCGTTCATTAAGTGGGGAACCCTCTCCTTGTCACTCACGTACCGCATCCGTTGCTTCTGACTCTATGGTCAGAAGTAGCAGTGAGGGTAACATAGCTGACCCCAGGGAACTGGCAGAGAGGTTGAAAGGTATGATAGTACTCCTTCTGGAAACTGCTCTCGTTTAGCTTTTTTTTTCTTTTTCTTTTTTTTTTGCTAAGTCTGCTGCTCTTGTTGTACATAACTGAATAATTTTTAAATGCTTTCAAAAAAGGCATGAGCTTTTTTCTTTTGAATTTTGTTTTTTAATTCTTTTTCTCTTCCCCCTCCTTGTCTACCTGTGTCCTCTTTTAGTGCCCTCCATGCCTGCTTTTGTCCCCGTTTGCCTCATAATCTGCCTCTGCCCCCATTTTTGCCCTCTTCATTGTGTGCCTGTGTGCCACCTTTTACCCTCTTCATTGTGTGCCTGTGTGCCACCTTTTGCCCTCTTCATTGTGTGCCACCTTTTGCCCTCTTCATTGTGTGCCACCTTTTGCCCTCTTCATTGTGTGCCACCTTTTGCCCTCTTCATTGTGTGCCACCTTTTGCCCTCTTCCTTGTGTCCCCTCCTTTTGCCCTCTTCATTGTGTCCCCTCCTTTTGCCCTCTTCATTGTGTCCCCTCCTTTTGCCCTCTTCATTGTGTGCCTGTGTACCCCCTTTTTGCCCTCTTCATCATCATCTGGCTGACCTCATCTCTCGCTGTTTCTCTGTCTGTCTTTCCCCCTTAGTTGTCTGTCCTCTCATCTCTGTCTTTTATCCTTCTTGTATATCTGTTCCCTTCCTTGTTTCTCCCTATCCCATCCCCCCCCGTGTTTTTTTTTTTTTACTTCTCTCTACCTCTCTCTCTCTCATGCTCTCTCTTCTTTTCGCTCTTTCAAAAAAAGATACTAGATTATTTGAATACATAATGGCTATGGATAGTTTTTCATTTTTATCTGCTTTTGTCTGCATGTAGACATTGTTTTGAAAAGAAATTTGTTGTGCTTTTTCTTTTGTTTCATAACTCAAAACCCAACAATTTATTTCTCTAAAATAGATATAGCATTAAATATTTTATACTTATCATATTGAGGAAAATGTTCGAATAATTAAAAGAATTTTTTTAAAAATCTTTGAAAGCCTTTCAACAAATCAAAGAACAGTTTATATTAAAAAGAATTTAAATATTAATGCTAAAAAAAAAATCAGGTGAATTATTTTTTATTTTAAGTAACAGTAGCCAGAATATCCAATGCTTTCATAATAAAGTGATTCTTCATAAATGGTCATCAACTGCAATAAATTCCTGATTAGTTACATTTTGTTGCACTTAGGAAAATCGAAACATTTCAGAATAAGAAATGGTTCATTTCACAGTAGGCTGATTTAAAAAAAAATGAAATATTTTTACCAAGTCCAATTGCCATCATGTCATATATTTTGTTTCCTAATACACAAAATGTATACATATTTAACGTGATAAATTAATAAATTTGATCAGTAAAGAAAATTGTTGTGTCGTTGATATATGGAACAAATTTAATTTTCATTTCAGTATTCATTTATTAATATTTTGTTTAATATTTAAAATGTGGACACTTATTCTTCCTCTTTGCTTGTTTCATAATTAACAATTTTGTCAGTGATTGCTTTGTGTGAGATTGTGTTGGCAATTTTATTTGCAACTTTTAGAAAGTTTTGTTTGTAAACCTCACTTGGTAGTTTTGTGACTCATTCTTTATATTCTTTCAGAAAATGTACTGGTTTGTGATTCACTATGTAACACAATTTTTATCCTTGGATAGCAACTGCTATTTCCTATTTGCTTATTTGTCGATAAAGTATGAAAAATAGCTGATACTAGCAGTATAGCCTGGTGTTGCTTGGGTGTAATGAAAGCTTTAAAATGAATCCATGGTCCTGGAGCTCAAACTCTTTGGACATTGGCACGAAAGCAATAGTTGTTTCCAGTCAAAGCAAAACCGTAGATTGAAAGAAAAATGAATGGATGTAAGTCAAATTTTGATTTCCTGTATCTATATCAAATAAGTTTTCCATCGCAAACTGAATTTTGAAGGCTAAATAAGTCCTCTGAGTAAATAGCATCATTGCTGAGACTAAGAACTACAATTATAACTGCTTAGAGCAAAACCCGAAGCAAAAACCAAAATAAAAGGGCTGAAAACCTGATTTTGATCAGACCCGATAGGATATCGGGGTATCGATTTCCAATATCGGAGTCAAATCAATCATCCTAGGATAAACTAACCTAAGTAAGTTCATGGAAACTTACCGTACCCTTTGGGAGTAAAATTGGAGAAAATGAGCCATATTGATGGCTGAATATCGGTTTTTGATCAGATTCAATAGAATATCAGAGGTATTGATTTCAGATATCGGGGAGAAGATCTACTAATGTTTGAGACTAAAAACTATAATTTTACCAATTTAGAGCAAAGTCTGCAGCAAGAACCACAAAAGGGTTGAAATCCCGATCTTGATCATACCTGATTGGATATTGGGGTATTGACTTTTGATATCGGGGGAAATTGAAAAAAGTAAGTAGCCCATGACCTGATCGGAAGCCTAAAGAATATTTGTGTGAAGTTTGGTGAGAATTGGATCAAAATTGTGGATTTGTATAAAGAACATACAGATAGACAGACACACACACACACACATCTTGCCTTTTATATCTATAGATTTCCTTCAGACTTTGCATTTGTGACCAGGATAATGATATTTCTGAAATTTACCTATTCTGATTAGAAAAAGTGGTAAACTTGTTTACATAAATTGGTAATGAAACAATATATGATTCAAAAGTGGCACTTATTTATTCTAGGATTATACAAGAGACCACAAAAAATAGTTTTTCGTGATTCATGCTTATACTGTAAATTACTTTCATGAAGAAGTCCTTCAATGATCCATGGTAGCCAGAATGTTCTAGAAACTTCTTTTTTTTTTTAGAAGTTTATCTAAGTTCTTGAAATTTCCAGAAAATTCTCCTATAGCAATTCAGTGCTGAATCTGTCTGAAATGTAATGGAAAATAGGTTAGTTTCAAGATATTGATGTCCAGGCAATGAAAGGAAAGTTTGGAGGGAATAATAGTCATTCCCTTTTGCTTTCTTAACAGAAGCAATTAGTAAATAACACTTATTGACCAAAGGCAAAAAAAGAGTCAAAATTTTGTTACACAGTGATTCAATTTTTATTACTAACCCAGATGCTTGATGATGTCAGTAACTAGAAGTAGCTGCTGTTTTTTAAGATAATGACCATTATTTAATAATAAAATGAATTCAGATTTATATAAAAAAAAAAAAAAAGACAAACTCCTTCAATGAATTGGTTATTAGTTTGCTTGAGAAATTCTGAAACAAATATTTAAAACTAAAATATTTTAAGATTAATTTTTTAGAATTTTTGGTAGTAGAAATGTTTATTTTTTAATTTTTTTTTTATAAATTTATCATTTCTTATGATTGTGATTTATATTTAAAAAAAATTCTTCTTGTAATCTTAAATGTGTGTTTTTTTTTTTCAAATTCCATTTTTCACAAGTAATTTTACATTTCTTTATCTGAATTCTTTTAAGGTGAGGAGTTACAATTATTTACACTATTTACATTTGAACTATTGTCCTCATCTTTGTTGTTGTTATCACATTTCGGCCCTTGCACACTCTGGATACAAGTTCTCCAAACAGAATTGTCATATAGGATAATAACCTAGTGGATTAAATTGTTAGTTTGCAAATTTGGAAACCTAGTAATTTTAAGTTCAATCCCTGGACTGAGCAGTGTGTACTTGGACTCAGTGGGAAAAGGTGAGCAAGAACTGAGCAGTTTTAAAAATAAGAATGAAATGTGATATTTCTAGACATAGACAGTGGAATGAGAAGAGTCTACCATGCATAGATTAAATAAAGGGTTCAGTTCAGGAATTTCCTGTAGGTACCCAGATCGATATATACTTTAATGCCAGAGGGCATAATGACTGAAACATTGTGATATTGACAACGAAGATGAAGACATAGACCGAATGTAAATAGTGTAAATAACTTTAAACTGCAAATTATTTTACACAGTAACACAAACATTTTCTTTCAGTCTAGAATGTATATTTTTGTGTATCGTTATTGAAAAATTTTTGCTTGATTTCTTATTGTTGGATTGGAGTAAACAGGATTTGAACAACATATCATAATTCTCTCCCAATTAAAAAAAAATGGCTTTAAAAATCTTGCCTTCTTTCTGGCCTTGATCTGAAATATTGTTATTAAATAATGGTGTTTTTATAATCAAGAAATAAAGAATTCATCAATAATCATTATCTACTGTAATTTTAATTACTTTATTTTTACAAAGAAGATATGAATTTAGCATGTATAGAATTTTCTTTTAACACAACAACCAGATCATTTTCTTTGAACATTTGCAGCTTGTCATTATATGACTATTAAGACATCTTTTGATTGTGACAGATATGTATAATTTTATATTAGATAGACATATAATGGTCATTTTTTTTCTCTCTCTCTCTCTAAGTGTTGCTTAGGTGTGGCACAAATCTGAAATTATGGGACATCCAGTGAGGATTGAACTCGCTACTCAGTCGTAATTTTTCTAGTGAGACAAGCTTGCTAACCATTACACCACACTAAGGTGCCCTAAATAATTTTATAAGTGTAGCTGTGGCACAAGGCCAAAAGTGTGGGGCACCCCGTGAGGATTGAATTTGCTACTCTTTCATAATTCACAGACATATAATGGGATGTGAAATGTTATCTTCAGGAGAAGGGTAACATCTAGAAAAAGACTTTAAATGCCTAAATAAAAACCTGTGAAGTAAAGGTGCTTTAGTTACGAGCAAAACTAACCCAACAACTCTTTCATCATACATTGGTGATTTTCTTTATATAAAAAAAAAGTTGTATCTTGTCAAAGAGTAAAAAATTTATAATGATTTATTTTAATAATTTGTTCATTTAACCATCTACTTATCATATCTGATCAAATGAAAAGGATTTTTTTTTTTTTTTAATAATCATATTGTCCTGAGCAAGGCATTTTACTGCCACTTTTTTGCAGGGGGTTACATAGGAGGAAAGTTATGAGAAAGACTGACAGGTTATAGGAAGTGTAAGGAAGTGGGTAAGAGAAGGATGACTATAGCCATAAAGTGAGGGATCATTTTATATATTGGTTGTAATGTAGATTTGATCCCCCACTTTATATCCACATTATAATCGTATAGAAATGTTTTTTTTTTTTTTATAATCATATCGCCCCAAGCAAGGTATTTTACTACCACTGTTTTGCAGGGGGTTGCATAGGAGGAAAGTTATGAAAAACAGTGACAGGTTATAAGGGGTGTCAGGAAGTGGGTAAGAGATGGATGAGAATACTGATGAGAGTGGAGTGGACGGAGAAAGAAGCTTGAGAGAGAGGATGCAAGTTAGTGAGATAGAAGATGACTATTGATTTTACATTTAAATTCTTGGAGATTATAGCTTTCGGGAAAGCAAGTAAGTGGAAGGGAATTCCACAGGTAGGAAGTGTGAGAAAAGAAGCTGCTGGAGTAGAGTTTGCGTTTACAATTTATTGGTTTCACAGTAAAAGAGTGGGACTTAGTTGCTAATCTTGTGGCTTGAGTAAATTTATGGATAGGGAGCACCAGTGAGCTAAGTTCATTGGAACAGAAGCTGTGAAAGTATTTGTAGAAGAGACACAGGGAAGCCACATTTCACCAGATTACATTTAAAGTATTTTTTAAGCAATTGAGTTTTAATCCAACAGTATTTCTTTTTAGTATAAGTATTATATTTAGTGGGTACATGTGTTAGTCGACATCCCTGTTGCTGGTGTTGTTTTTGATTTTTAAATAGTGAAGTTAATGTTTATTGGTCTAGCGATAAAGGGTCCTGCTCAAATGAGACATTTTTTTCTATTTAAACATGTGTACCTATAAAATATAATGTATAGTAAACCTTACCACAACATCTGCTCTTGCTGTAAGAAATTTTAATTTGTTTGTGATATTTAACCAGTAATCAAATTTACTAATTCTATTTGCTTTTAATACATTTGAGCCTCTTAAAATATATTTACTATATATATTCTCATCCAACTCCACACTTTACTCGTCTGGAGTACCTACACCCAATTTCTCACCTAGAACAGAGGCTCAACTGAGTTATATATATATATATATATATATATAAGTAAAAAAATCCATAAGGAGATTGGTAAATAATCCCAATTTTTTTTTTTTATCATCTCACCCCAAGCAAGGCATTCCACTGCCACTATTGCGCATGGGGCTACATAGGGGAAGGTAAAGAGAAGGAGTGGTTAGACATAGGGAATGTCAGGAGGAATGAATGTTAGATATAGGGAATGTCAGGAGGAATGGGAGCAGGTTAGTGTGTTAGGTGTCTATTGACCTTACATTTAAACTCCTGGAGATTGTATCCGTCGGGGAAGCAATCGTGTGGAAGGGAATTCCACAGTCGGGAAGTGCGAGGAAAGAAACTGTTGGAGTAGAAGTTGCGGTTGCATTTTATTGGTTTCAATGGATCTTAGTAATAGTGGTCAAATATTAAAACTCATCCAGCAGAGAGTTTGATGTAAATTTAATTTGCAGAGTAGATATCCATTTATTTCATCTGTAAATTCAGATTAAATTTAAGGAATAGCTATTTCAACATGCCTATTAGAGACCTGCATTATTCAACCCCAGTTGAATATAAAATGAAGAAAAATCCTAGTATACTGGAAATAAAGGTTAGTAAACAAAAGGGGTGAGGAAGGTTGGCCAGGAAAAGGACAAGAAGAGGAGAGAGAGGGAAATAGTAGTCCTCTTCTTTTGGGAGTGGAAAGCAGCAAATTGTCCGAGAGGTTAAGAGTAGCGGGTAAGAAAAGATCTCAGGTTCTCCAGATTTAAATACTAATCAATACAAAAGACTAAAAATATAATGAATAAATGGAAAAAAGGGAAGAATTAAAGGAGTTTAAATCTACTTCGATAATGACACTTGCTAATTAATTCATTATGTTGATTAAGAAATAAATTCTTTTCTACTAAGCACAGATTACATTTATCATTTAAACTATTGGGAGTAGGTGCAGAGCTTATTAACTTCCAATCTATCTGTGGGTTTAGGCCTTCTTCCTTCAGTTCCCAGTATTTTTGGGAAAGGGCTGAAATCTTTTCCTACCTGCTACTCTTGACCTCATGGGCAATGTGCTGCTTTCTACTTCCAAAAGAAGAGAACTACCATCCATTCCCCATCTCTTTTTGAGCTTTTCCCGACTAACCTTCCTCACCCCTATCTTTACTAGCCTTTACTTCCTGTATGTAATTTTACTTCCCAAATGTAATTTGAATTTACAGATGATTATATATATATATATATTTATTGATTGTTTAATTACTTAGTTTCTGGTCATAATAAGATTAGACCAGATCTACTGCTGATATGATAACTACAATCACTGAATATATATATATATATATATATATATATATATATACATACACACACACACACACACTTGACAAGAATGGCGAAGCTTGAGGTGTTGCTCTTGATATCTTGAAAGCATTTGACAAGTTTTTTGCATGCTGGCTTTCTGTGCAAGCTCAAGATCTACGGTATTTCTGGACACTTGTTTGATTTAATTCAATTGTTTATATCAAATCATGAGATAAAGGTTGTTTTGAACAGGTAAACTTTAAGAGCCTTTCATACAAGTGCAGACATCCTTGAAGGCTCTATCCTAAGTCCTACGCTTTTCCTGATCTTCATCTTCCTGATGTAATCAGTTCTCAAGTAGGCATCTATGCAGATGACACCACCATTTACACCTGTCTCAATAAAATATCTGCCAAGGCTAACAAAGTAAATCTGGCTGCTGTCTTTCAAAAGGACCTACAATTTGTACTTGAATAGGGTAGAAAATGGCTCACGAATGTTGATGATTCCAAAACGAAGCATCTTCTTTCAAAATTTAAATGCAATGTCAATTCCTATCTACTGTTCTCTTAATTACTCTTTTCTCTTTCTGCTCATTATTAATGTTTCTGTTTCTAATTCTTTTATGCACTGGAACTCTTTGCATTTTAGTGGTTTTACTTTCTTGCATGGGGTGATATGGATTAAACAAAAACTACATACATGTATATACACACACACACATTTTTTTTTTTTTTTTTTTTTAAAGATATAAAAATTTTATTTTTAGAGATTGTATTTCTGTGACCTTTGGCCATGGAGTTTTTGTTTTTATTTTTTTAAAATTGTTTTCAATAACTTCTATATTAAACACCTCTGTTCTACAATGAAAATTTTAGGAAAAGATTTATTTACCTTTTGGAAAAAAAAAATAGAAATTTTTTACTGAAAATAATAGCAAGTGAGTTTTGAATCTCATCATTTTAAAGTAAAAAAGTTGAAAGCTTATTGTTGGGAGTAGTGGCAAAGTCAATGAATAATGTCTGAAAGTCTTTTATAGTCAGGATTCAAATAAATTCAGCACTGAAATTATTTTTCTCTCCCTGCTCCCTCTAAACCATCTACCAGAATTTACCATTTCACTATCTTTATAATTGTTAGAGAATGTTTTGATATATTTAATAAATCCTACCCATGATAAATTATCTTAATTAAATTTTTTAATATTTTTTCTTTACTTTTTTGTTTTAAATTTTTTTTTTTTGTTGAAAAATGTTTTTTATTTGTCTGTATTTCTGAGATGAGATATTGAAACTATTTATACTATTTACATTGTTCAGACTGTTGTCCTCATCTTTGTTTCCATATTCACATCATTTTAGCCCAGTGGATAAAACAGTTGAAGTAATCTTATGAATTTAGCTGTAAGTTGGCCACAGCAGAGGTGAACAAAAATTTAGAGGGTTCAGTTGCTAAAAGGGAAACAACTGAAAATGAGATATCCAGAAAAGGCATGGCATGTGGAACGAGAACAATCTATCCCAGTGAACCAAAAGGGTTTGATTTGCAAATTCTAACGTATATCACCCGATGAAGGTCAAGGTGTACAAATTTTGAAATGTTGTGAATATGACAATAAATATGAGATCGACAGTCTGATCAATGGAAATAGTATAAATTGTTTTTTATTTAAAAAAAAAAATAAAGGGAAAAAATAAACATAGAACAGCCATATAGGAATTTCTTGTGAAAGCCAGATTAAGAAAAATTATCCTTATGATAATTGTATTTCCACTCATATATTATAATGATATCTCCTATTTGTGTCTTTTGAAGTTAGTTGCCTCTGCTTTCTTCTAAACTGCGGCTATCCCAATATGCTCTCAATAGATTTGCTTGTTTGCATGTTATTTTATTGCACTTGAAAAACCAACAACTAAAAGAAATTGTTGAATTCAATCTCTTCATTTCAATCTATGGCTTTATCTTGATTGTGCAAATGTAATTAATTGGAATAACATATGGCTATATTTTTGAAGAATTTCACACATTTTTTTTGCCTCTTACAAAAGAAAAAAATACTTGATCTTAAAATTTGTGTTTATTTAAAGCGAAGAAACCAGTTCAGGAAAGCAAAATAGATCATTGGCATTTAAAAATATACATATAAATAAATTTGTCTGTCTCTGTCTGTGTGTTTCTACAACTTAGTAATCTCCTGAAACTCTTCCTGATAGTCTCCTTGTTTAAGTTGGGGAATGCTATCATAAACTTTTGCCTTCAATTCATCTTTGATGTTACTATGAGTCTTGTTAGTCTCTTGACCCCTCACGTAATAATCAAGATGGCTGCAGTCTGAGGAGTTAGGTGGCCAAATGTAAGGGGTAATATGGGCATAGAAATTGTCTGACACCCATAACTGGGTTTGTCTGCTTGTGTAGCATAATGCAGAGTACTGTTGCTAGATAGGGTCTTCCAGCAGCCACCCTCTTGACCCAGGGCAGCACTTCTTCCTCAAGGCACTTAATGTAGGCTTCCATATTGAGCCTGAGGTCCTCACCAACATATTCTCTTCTAATCCGAATGATCAGTGCAAGTTTTCTGAGCTGTTGTATCTTCATAATCAATGTAAGACTCCTCCAACTCGTCTCATATTGGCAGCAAAACAGAATGAGATGTTCATATTGGAGCTTTGGGCACAAAGGTCAAGCAGTACAATATGCTGTTTCAAATTTTCTGAGTGAATTGCATCATGGTGCTCTTCTTCTAATGGATGATGTCCAACTGACTCTGCTATACTGTGCAGCAGAACGTCCTTATGACGTTAGCGCATAAGACATTGATGATCTGTTTTGAAGAGTTTCTTGATAGTGAAATTAATTTTATAAAGAGAACTTTGTGTGATAGTAGGTATCCACCCAATGTTGTCAATTCGGCAATTTGTAACAAAATCGCCGACTTAAAAAATATTAAGCCATTAGTTATTGCTAAATGCCTGGTGCATTTAAGACTTCTGTGGATTGGAGAGAAGAGTGAAAACCTAACTAGGCAAATTTCTTTTGATGTGCAGAAATGATATTTTTCTGCTGAGATGCATGTTGTGTTTGGTACTAAAACTGTTTTAGCTTCAAGTCATAAGGGCATTCTGTCCTCACATCAAATAAATTCTGTAATTTACTAATATAATTGTGGCAGTGGTGCCAGTTACATAGGTAGAACCACTCAACAGCTTGACAGTACAATCAAACAGCATGTTTCACTGAAAATCAAGAACCATACCAGGCAAGAAAATGAACTTGTCTGTAGCATGTATTGTTCCTCAATTTGTGAACACCTTATAAAAACAGAAAGTGTGCCATGGAGTTTAATGTGGATTAGTTTTCCATATTGGCCAATTCACATTCACTTTTTCATTTGAAAGTGTCTGTTTACATCAGGTCTTGCAAACCCTTACTGTGTAAACAGCAAGACTGTTTGCTGGGCCTTGCTGTGATCAGTCTCTAGCAGTTCATTCTCCCTTTCCAATCATTGACCAATTCATTTTTCACACCTCTTAGATTTTCACATTAAGTTCTTTCAATTAAAAACTTTGCCGAGTGGGAGCGAAACTAGTTGTTTTCTTTTTTTTTTAATATATATTTTATCCTCATTATGCTCTGTAACATTTATAACTTTTAAAGCTATATATATATATATATATATATATATATATATATATATATGTGTGTGTGTGTGTATTTATTATTAAATATTACATTCGAACATGTGAAAACTACAAACTACTACAAAATTGTACATTTTGTTTTGACATTGAAAGAACAATGTCTCAAGTAGTTAAGAATGATGGTAATAAACGTTTTTATTTTAAAATGCTCCATAACACTTCCCTTTATTTTTGGAATTTTTTTTTCTGTACTAGGTAAAAAGATATTAAAAAATATTTGGGGGAAAGAAAGCGGAAAGAAAAGATCAGAAAATAAAATGAGAAATCAAGAAAAGTTGAGTGTCGCATCAACTTACACTCCTCTAGCAAAGAAATGTTAAAAAATAAAAACTATTTACAATAAAGTTCTTTAGATCTTCTAAGATTAGTTTTGTGGAAGAATATAGTTGTTCTAGAAAAAAAAATAGAAACAGAAAAATCATATAGTATAATCCTTCATTTAATCAATTAGTTAATATTAAACTAGGACATAAATTCTTTAAATTAATTGATCAACATTTTCCTAATAATAATTTTGTAAGTAAAATTTTCACTCAGAACACTCTAAACTTATAGTTGCATGAATAATTTAGAAAAGATAATTAAATTATATAACAATAATAATAGTAATTCTACTACTCATCTTAATTTTCCCCATAGTAAAAACCTATGCAATTGTAGAAATTCTGACCAATGCCCTTTATCTAACAAGTGTCTAACTAAATCCCTTGTCTATATGTGTTCTATCTCATCAGTAGAAAATCCAGAGGTTATTAAAGTTTATATTGGTAATACAATGAACCATTTTAAAAATAGTTTTTTCAGTCATCTCTCATCCTTTACTGATAAGGACAGAAATATGACCTCAATTCTATATATTTTAGGAAGTTAAAATTGAAATTTCTCAAACAAGTTAGAATATCTAGTTTGGTGAATGAACCATGTTTCCTTTGTCTGCAAAAAAAAAAACAAAAAAAAAAACAAAAATGGAAATTAAGTACATGAAAAGTGACATATTACTAAATCAAAGGCATGAAACTACAGTAAATTGTAAACATATTAAAGAATTAACCTTACAATCCTGCAAGTATTACTAACTCTAAGGTATGAAACTATAACAAGTGTAAAGATTTTATAATATAAAGCTTACTATCTTGACAATTTACTCTAACTATATAATCTTTTTTCTGTTATTTTATCTTTATTTTCTATTACAATTTGATCTATTTATTGCTTTAAGTATTTTTATTGCGCTCTATAATTAGTATGTTTAGCCATGAATTAGCTTATCATATATATATATATATATATATATATATATATATATATTTTATTTATTTGCTATTTTTTATATTTATTATTTAATTATTTTCATTATTTTGTTATATATTTTATATTATTATTATTATGATAATATTTTTATTTTATTTATAGTATTTTATTTTAATTCAGTTTTATTTTTTTTTAATTATATTAGGTTTAATGAATTTATATCTTTGTGTTGGAGTTTTTAAATATATTTTATTTTATATTTTATGAATAATTTTTGTTTGTGTAAGTGATTTCACCATTTTTATTTTTATTTTTTTAAATGCCAAAAGATTTGAGCTGAAACATTGTAACTGATGTCAATATCTGTCTGCAATTTACTTCACATCAAAATTTAAAATTTCTCTCTCTTAGCTGTTTTTATTGGCTCTTCCCTCTCTACATTTTCTCACTTATTTTTCTCTTCACTTTCTATTTCTTCTGTGTCTGTTTCTTTTCCTCTTTCTTTTCCTTTTCTTCATTTCTCATCTTATTTTCTGATTTTTTCTTTCCTCTTTCTTTCTCCCTTATTTTTTTTAATATCTTTTTACCTTGTAAAGAAAAAAAAAATTTTTTTCCCAAAATAAAGACAAGTGTTGTTCTTAAAAGAAATTTTTACAAATAAAAACGTTTATTACCATCATTCTTAACTACCTAATGAGACATTGTTTTTTCAATGTCAAAACAAAATGTACAGTTTTGTCGTAATTTGTAGTTTTTACATGTTTTAATGTAATAATTAATAATAAATCTTCATTGCTCTATTTTTATTGAGCACATGCTTTAAATTAATGTTTTGAATGTTGCAGTTATTTTCTTTGTTCCTATACATTTGTGTGTGTATGTATGTGTGTGTATATATATATATATATATATATATATATATATGATTTATTGTTGTTATCCCTTTTTGTTCAAGTGTACTTATTGCAATTGTACATTTTTAATTTTTGATTGATTTAGAAATATTTGGCCACAGATAGCTGCGTTTATTGTACTGGTAACTTTATTGGTCAGTTTGGTGACTGACAAATTTGTTAAAGAGTGCCTTTACTATATCTTAAGAGGTGGAGTGAGATAATGTGAGAAAAAGTTTTTTCTTCAACTTGGTTGTAAAATTCACTTGATAATATATATATATTTATTTCTTATTTGAATGACCTCCCAGACATGCCAATGCAGGGAAATAGGATGTTTATACTTACCATAAAAAAATCTAAGGCTCCTCCACCTCCTCCTCTTTAAGTGTTATGGTGAAACACACTTATTCCTCAGATAATGGACTCTTCCTCCTATATTAATAAGAGTTAACAGGAAGTTAACTCGAGAAGTTCTTGGAAGTTCTAGAGAGTTCTTTAGAGTTCTATTGGAGTTCAGTAGAACTACTAAGCAGTTGATATTAGTCAGCAGTTAGCCGAATATTAAGGAATCAGCTTTCAGTGGAAGATTAGATCATGCTGAGATTTTTGATTAGATTGCCTTTGGTATAGTTGGGTTGCTATCCCTTCTCTTTGCACACTGTGGTTGGTGCATTTCACTGGAATATTTCTTACTAGTTTTCTGTTGGACAGTAATTCACCTGGTGATGGTATCACATGGTCTATTGGAGGTTGTCTGAATGCGTGACAATACCATGTCTATGTCATGGCCACTTGAGGTAGCTTTCTTGATGGTGGATTTTATTGATTGCACCTACTATTCTGCTAGGGCATTTGACTATGGATATCTTGATGATGATGTGTGGTGTTCAAATCCCCATTTCTTAGCGAATTGTTTAAAGTGAATTGAACTGTAATGTGGATCTTTATCCCTGGGATTCCTTGCTACCCAAGGGACTGTTTAGTTAGATTTATTTTTTATAGGTTGCTGAACTTATATATATATATATATGTGTGTGTGTGTGTGTGTGAAATGTGTGTGTGTTTGAAATGTGTGTGTGTGTATATATATGTGTGTGTGAAATGTGTGTATGAAATATGTGTATATATATATGTGTGTTTGTGAAATGTGTATATATATATATGAAATTTGTTATATATATTATATTAATTATATATTATATATGTGCGGCACTTATTTGAAAGTGCTCCATATCAGTGATAGAGCTAACATATTCAGTTGGGTTGATGTGAGTTTGTAAATACTGGTCAAAAAGACAAAGAAAAGCCCCATCACATTGGTCAGAAAGTGACTGAAGGTGAGCTGCCAAGTCAGGATTGATTATATTGCAGATCTTTCTTTGGATTTTGTCTACAACTTCAAGATGAATAGCAGGAAATGGGGTAGGTTAGAGTAAACCGTAGCCCTAACCCAAGAATGACAAGCACAGATTCTCTGATCCTAGACACAACTACCAATCTATGCTTAATAATCCTATTATTTTTTTATAAGTACAATGCTATTAATTAAATAAAAAAAAATATTTGTATTAAATGTGAGTATTTGACTTTTTCAATCAAAGAGCAGATAAATTGTTTTTTGATTGGTAACAGTTGTTTTTGCTTTGGTTAGTTTATGATGAGCCATTGAGCATTTTAGAATCTTATCAAATCCACTGTCAAGCACCTTTTCAAGATGCTTTTATGATTAAGTAGATAAGGATATTTCGGAAATGTAGAAGCTAGCTATATTCATTAGTTCCTCCAACTCTGACCATCACAGCTAAGACAAGCTATGCTGCAAACATCAGGGTAAACCAATTTCCTTCACATTTCATTAGTAAAGAGTAAGTTCCAGGTGGATGATTTCTCAACTACTACAATCTTAGCCTCTTCAAGTTTAAGGTTAGCCATTATCTTTCCCATATATCTGCATAAACTATGCCCCTCAATCTTACCGTTATGCTCTATTGTGAATGGCTCTTGGGCTTTGTATAGAGTGAAAATTAGTGAAAAAAAAAAATCATACTATGATTATGAATTAACATTTTTATTACTTCTTTGTTATAACATTATTGCCTGTCTGTGCTGGCCATTTTAGGGAAAACATTGCTATTTACTTGAAATAAATGATTATAAAGATGCTGGTGGAAATTTCTCATGAGTACCAGAATTTTGGTTTTGATCAGATATTATGCACTATGGACTAAGCTAAATGACATCCCCCCCCACACAATATAATAAAAAATAAGTCTTAAAACAGATCACATTAAATGCTACGATGTACATGCTGGTTTGTATAGTGCTAGGTAGTTTATAGAATAAACACTAAGAACCAATATTTTACAGTGTCTTGGAAACACTCAGTGACTGTTATTGCATGAAACTCTGAGTAGCGGATTTTGATATTATTGTAGTGATAATGTATTTAGGCTCTGTCGACTTTGGCATTGAGCCCTCAGTTTATATTTTAAGCTTTTAACTTATATTACTATTTGTGTGTAGATGTGTGTGTGTATATATATATATATATATATATATATATACACACACACACACACACACACACACTGTTAAGGTATCCTATGTTTATGGATTAAAAGTGCTCAATATTCACTTACGCATAAATACCTTTGGGAAAAGGTATTAATCCATCTCTTCTTTCCAATTATGGGTTAAATAACAGGACTGATTGGGTTCTTTAGCCTTGGCTGGCAACCAGTTTACTGCAGAAAGTAATGGCAACCTACTGCAGGATAACCTTTTACCCAGTCAGTCATGTCTCTTTTGAGACATGATTGTCCAAGTGTGTATCACATATGACACTTAACTGAATGACTGATCCCAAAATGGAATTTGGGAACTTGCAAACACTGAAACATTTTCAAAATATGAAATTCAAGCATCTTATAAATAACACAAACTTAATTTGCTTGATTTTTTTTTTTTTTTACCTTCTCAAAATTTTGAGAGCATGGAAATGAGTGAAGCTTCTCGTGTAGTTTACAGATTTGAAGCAAGACATACACATTTCTTGCAAAAAACCTTGTCAACTAAAACCATCCTTTGTTTCTCAAGGTTCTTACACTGAAAATTTTACGATATGATTATATAAATATTTGCAAAAATAAATATTTGAATTGAATTAGTTTTCATATAATATAAAATTTATTTATTAGAATTGCAAACTTTTTTGATTTACTGTTGAAAAATGTTATTTCAATCAAATATTGCCAAAATGAGTGGGTTTTTAAATGCATTTTTTTTGTGCTGATTTTTGATTGCATTTCCTCAAAAAGAATTTAAAGCCAGGAGTCTAAAATTTGGTGTGAGGTTTTTTTATCCCAACTATCTAAACTTGTCTAGTTGATTTTAAAATCAACCTACCCTACTGAACCATTTAAATCTACTATTATGTAATATGTTATACAGTGCAGTAATTTTATTGTGATTTTCAATAAACATTGCAAATTGAAAACAGTTTTTGTTTTATAATTTGTGGCCAGCAGTATTATATACACTTTGACCTATTTTTTTTTTTATTAATTATGATCTTCCTATTCATTGATGAGTAGCCTTTTTGTAATATTTTCCATTTTAATACAGTTTTTAGTTACTTACTGAATACAGTTGTGGCACTATCCGGCCCTGGTCGCTGTTGGCTTTGATCCAGCCAGCTGGTCATAGATTGACTCTGTCACGGTTTTCTCCCCTGTCCCACGTTGTGTTGATTAATCACAAGGCAGTCACGTGAGTTCTTCACTAGCCATCTCTCTGCCGAACTAAACCAAGCCGGGAAGTATGCACACAATTGAGTAATAAAAGAAAGAAATATAACACCAAAGGAAATAAGTGGACCGATGTCTGAAGTGTTGTGAAATAACGTCTTTATATACAGATTATACATAATAGTCTCTTGAATAATTTCCCATCCCTGCTTCTATCAACTGGTAGCGGAACGGACGTTTCTTAGGTAAATCGAATTATTCTCCTGAGCAATAACAAGGAATCTGGCTGGCCGCAGCTTGCTGCTTCGAACAGAAGTCTAAGTCGTTATATAAGACTAGTCAACTTGTTGCTTGTTTTCCGGAATGTTACGGAAATTGCCGAAGTGCTGGGTTATTCTCTTTCAGTTAGCAATTTCAGACTTGTCTGAAAATTCTCTTGTCTGTCTCTTAACGCTGATTGGTTGATTGGCGACAGGCACCCAACGGCATGGCAATCATCTCTCTGTCACTTTACTTCTTCGGCTGGGAACTGTCTTTGGTCATTATGTTTCTGGACCAGGAAATCGAACTCTCTACCACTCGAGCTGCAACTCTGAAAAATTCTGTAAATTCTCTTCTGTCTTTAACTCTGGTTAGCCGGCATCAGGCCTCTTCTGTCGATCTCTGCAACTTCACTCGAAACTTTGTCTGCAAAATCACTTCTTGTCTGCCTTTAATTCTGGTTAGCCGGCAGGCTCTACGGTTGGTACCCAACAACATGGCGCCTATCTTCGTCATTACATCTTTAAACCGGTAACTGGAACTGAACTTGAACTGCCTCGAACCGCCGCAACTCCAGTTCAACTTTGGACTCTCCTCCGATCCAACTGATTTTGGTCCCTCAGGACCCTGTATTTATGCACATGCCATGGTGTGGGACCGACGGTCGCTGGGTGTCTAATCCCCCGTCTCGGCAACCAATAAAATCCTGAGGTTAGCTGCTACTCGTTGTTGCCTGTGGTTTAACCAATGAGATTAGTCTTCTTTCCATGACGTCAATTGTTAGTCGTCTCCCCCTTTCGGGGCTTGTTCACAGGACCAATAGAATCTCTCTCGATCTTATGGCATCATCTCCCCATGCCCTTTTTTGGGCTGGACTTAACTGAATTTCCTTTCTCGAAATTTTTCGTTCTCATGAAACAATTTTGGGGATTTTTTTTCTCAAAACAATAGGCATTAACCTTTTTGAACTGTCTTCGCCCAAAACAAGTTGACAAGGGTCCATTGACATTGTTACCCAAATAATAATTTCTATGCACATGTTTTTAATATCCATTCTCTGAGTCACCTATATTTTCAAGTGACAAGAATGCCTTATCAGTTTTACCCTGATGTCAGTGAAAACACTTTTTCTCTAAGTACTTTGACTTAGAATCAAAACATTTATATTTAATTTTTTTTTTATGAGTCATGCCAGCCAGACAGTCTGACCCAGAATGAAATTTTCCTTTCCTTTACCAAGAAACAATAACAATTAAATTTATCTTTCCTTTATGTTTAGAATGACAGTCAGCTTTCTTTGGGGTGACTGAAACAGATGTCTGTTGTTTCTGGTTTGAAACTAATTTTGTCTTTTCTTTCTTCCTTCTTCTTTCTCTGGTTTTCTTTTTCTATTCTTTTGCCGCCAAAAAATAACAATTGAATCTATCTTTTAGGTTCAAGGATGACACTTGTCTTTATGCCCCCCCCCCCCCCCCCCGAAATCGAAAACAAATCCATTTCTCTTTTCTTTCTCTTCTTTCCGGGTTTACAATAATAGAGAAACACCAGGTGTTATTTTTCGTCCCTGCTTTCTTTTTAAAGATAAAGATTTTCCAGCTACAGTTAATAATTAGTTAATAAAATTAATCACCTCCGTTTTCCTTTGCTCATATTCGGAGGATAAGGAAAATTTCTCTTAATATGTTCTCTTATGATCTATAATAGCAATTTGAAGATTTTGGTTATTAATTGATTAATAAAATTAATTATCACCGTTCCAAAATATTGTTATACAGTAAAAAAAAAAAATGCTTATTTTCTTTGTGGCGATTCCTAATTAGAATTCTGGTTTGAATTTATTTTCCATTCAGTGTATCTAATGCAAAAGATATCAACTTTATTTGTATTTATTCTTGAAATAGTAAAATATTTAAATCAGTTTGTAAGCCAAAACTTGCGGAAATTGGATATTTCTGTATATTTTTCAGATGTTCTTTAAAACAAAATACTCGAAAATTAGTAAACACAGATGAATCTGATTTTTGGCATCAGTACTTACTACTTATGTGTGTTGTGGTGCATTGGATATCGGCTTGGAACGCGAAGTCGGGGAGCCGAGTTCGAATTCCATATGAATTCATTGCATTCACTTACGCGCAAATACCCTTGGGAAAGGTATTAATCCATCTATTCCTTCCAGTTATGGGTTAAATAGCAGGACAGACTGGGTTCTATAGCCTTGGTTGGCAACTGGTCTACTGCGGGATAATCTTCTGCCTAGTAAGTCATGTCTCGAAAGAGACATGATCACCCAAAGCGTGTATCACATATGGCACTTAACTGACTGAGTTACTACAACAAACCCCAGCTTTCATGCTGAGTGCAATTGTTATTTTCTAAAAAAAAAAAAAAAAATGGGGGTGGGGGGTGAAAAATCAACCTGCTTTAATGCATGTATATTTTTTTTTCTAAAAACATTTATATTCTATAAGAGCACAAGTGAGTCTTGTTCTCACAAAAAAACTTTTAAATGAGAATGGAAAACTTTTTTTTTTTTTTTTTTTGTTAAGGATTTCTGTTGAGCTGATTCTTCGAACACAGCTATAAGTGTACCTAATTGTTCTATCAATCAAGGGCAACTGCAGTCAGGATCATCGCTATTGTTAACTTTAATTAGCTGCATAGTATGTGCTCTACCAGGGCTACATACAGTTTTTAATTCAGAGTTGCCCTTCTTTTAGACTGTTTGCCACCCAAAGCTGAAGAATCCAGTCTCCCCTACTATTTAATCAATAGCTAGAATCTTTTCATTTGTACCCTATTACTTCTTCAAATAATGACTTGTATTCATATTAATGATTGTTATTGTAATATTTTGTTAATCTCAAATATTTAATGAGGCAAGATGGGAATTTCAGCATAGAACTCGTTAACAGCTTAGTCCAATCATTAACTTAGAATGATGATTCATCAGGAAATTTGAATAGGTATTGCCAGTAAATTTTAATTTCGGAAAGTGAAAACTTCACTGAAACATGTTGGAAAATTTCAAAGATTTTATTTGAAATTAAGAAAATACAAACTTTTTAAGCAAGATGTTAATGTCAATATTAGCTGTTTCCTTTTTTTTTTTTTTTTTTAATCATATCACCCCAAGCAAGGCTGTGACACCATTGATGTGCATGGGGCTACTTAAGAGTAGAATGATTGGAAAAGAGAAAGCCGGGAACCACATCCTAAACAGGAAACAAGGGATGAGCCTCTTCACCTGTTCAAAAGACGAGGGTGGAGTGTGAACCGGGCGATAGTTAAGTCTATCTACTCCAATTGAGAAAAAAAATAAGAAAAAAAAAGTGAAAGAAGATTGGGGGGGGGAAAAAAAAAAAAGCTGGGAACCACATCCTAAACAGGATACAAGGGATAAGCCTCTTCACCTGTTCAAAAGACGTGGGTGGAGTGTGAACCGGGCGATAGTTGTGAACTGGGTGTCTTATTGGGAAACATTCGGCATTTATTGACAAAGCAGCCAGTGTTTTTCGAATAACATTTTTCTTCACACTCCTTGGTTATTGGGCCTGGATCAAAGTGTAATATCTGTTTTTCCTCATCACAAATGGTAATAATATTAACTGTTTCCTTATAAGAAAACATTCAGCATTCATTGACTGAGCAGCTTGTACTACTGTCAGATGAAATTTATAAAATTTTTCTATTGAAACAATTTTTCAGGGCTTATGGCCATATCACGTTGAATACACCAGTTCTTGCTCAATCACCGAAGTTAAGCAATGTTGAGCCTGGTCAGTACTTAGATGGGTGACCGCTGTAAGCGTTTAGTGACAGATGTGCGTTGTGGTGCAGTGGATATCGGCTTGGAAAGAGAAATCAGTGAGCCGAGTTCGAATTCCAGTTGAATACCCTGCATTCACTTAAGCACTGGTACCCTTGGGAAAGGTATTAATCTGTCCCTTCCCTTCAGTTATGGGTTAAATAACAGGTTGAACTTGTAAACCCTGCCCTTAAAAACAAATCCCAATGAATCTTGATACTTGAAAAGAAAAATGTATTACTAGACACAAAAACATATAAAAACAACATTAAATTGTTGAATGAAAAAGGTATTACCAGCAATAAATAAAAAAAAAAAATTAGTTGGCAATAAATGACCCGCCGAGGTTGATATGCCATAAAACAAAAACAACCAACCAACCAATTTTTCAGGAAAATAAATTTCTCAAGTCCAATAGCTGTTATAGATCTTTCCAGTATTTATAGGGGTTTCTTAAACCTTTATTTGAAGTGATGTGAATGTCAGTATCTTGGTTATTGTTGAGTTTCATGTCATTATTCATTTTAGTTGTTGCTGTCTTATAGTGATGTGATTCCTGTTTGGTGAAGCTTTTTGTGATTCTGTAGCACCAGTCCAGAAGATTCAAAGAACTGTGGTCTTTGACAAGATCCACAGACTTGACATGCTCAATGACATTTTTACTATTGACTTTCTTTTCTTTTTTTTACCTTTGGTCACTTTTTCACTGACATGATGTGGCTTCCCTCTGTCTTTTCTAAAAGTATTTTCATGTCAACTGCTCTGACAACCTTTTTTTCCAGGTTTCCCAACCACAGGTTTGCTATTATATTGGCATCAATGTCCATTGAAAAAGTTAAATGTATCTCTCTTTTACTCTGACAGTTTCTTTTCTCCCATTTGCCATTTGTGGAACTCCCTTCTGTTTGCTTGCTTCCCTAATGACTACAATCTCCAAAAGTTAATTTCAATATCAATTGCAATCTTCTGTCTCTTTGCTTCCCATCCTTCTCTTATCCTTCCTTCAGCATCTCCTGTACCTTTTTTTTTTTTTGTCTTTCACTGTAATCCCCTGTGCACCGGTCGTGGTCCTGCTTTGCTTGGGGTTAAATGATATATATTAAATAAATTGCAAACATTATGTCTGCTTATTCTTAATAAAATCCACACATACTCATGGACAATTCTTTGCATATTACAATTGAAAGATGTCAGAAATGAGCTGTAACGTTGACAGATGTTATCATTCATTTCCCAAGGCACCCAAGTTCTTCAACCTCTTTCTGAGATCATCTTCATGGGTGTGAGTTATGGTAAGAAAAAATAACCGCAAAACTGTGTTGCTAAAAATTACTGTACATTTTTTTTTTTTTTTTGCTTCAAATGGTGTCTTGGGAAATGAATGATGGTAACATCTGTCAATGTTACAGCTCATTTCTGACATCTTTCAATTGTAGTACGCGAAGGATTGTCCGTGAGTATGAGCGGATTTTATTAAAAATAAACAGATATAATGTTTGCAATTTATTTAATCTGACATGTCTAAAAGAAAAGTTGCTGCCTAAACACACACACACACATATATATATATATATATATAATCTTAGTTGTATACCGTAGACAATTTATGTATTGCTGATCAGGCTAGGCACCATGAATGGCATCCATATGAAAGTCTCAAACATCTCAATATATTGGGGAAGGAGTTGTAAAAGCATCAGTTTAATTTGATAATGGGAGGATATCGACTGAAGAACACTGGATAGTTTGTGTATAAAGAATCTTTTTTTTTTGTTTTTTTTTAAAATTAACCCTCTAGGGCCATTCGTATCATATTTGATACAGTATGAAAACAAGCCTTGAAAGAAATATTTTCCTGAAAAATTTTTTAAGAGAAATATTTTATAAATTTCAAATGAAAGCAGTACTGACTGCTCAGTCAATGAATACCAAATGTTTCCTTATAGGGAAATACTGTATCAAATATGATACGAATGGCCCTAGAGGGTTAAAAATAAAAAATATTTTTTTATGAATAAAAATATCTTTTCAGAAATAAGAGCAAGAAAAAAAAATGAAGTAGTCTTCCATTGATGATTTCAAAACACTGCTTGTCCTCTGTATATAGGCTTACATCCACATCATTTTGAAATATATGATTAGCAAAGTTAAGCAATATTGAGTCTGGTCAGTGCTTAGATAAGTGGCAGCTTGAACGTGCAGGTTGTGTAATGAACTAACAGCCAAATCATGTTGAAACCTCAGTTCCTGTATGATTACTGAAGTTAAGCAATGTTGAGCCTGATCAATACCTAGATGGATGACTGCTCGGGAATTCCAATTGCTATAAGCTTGGGTGTGTGGGCAGTGTAATGGATAATGGCTTGGAATTGTTAATCAGAGAGCAGTGTTCCAATTTTAGTTGGTTTGTTATATTCACTTTTATGTGCAAATACCCTTTGTAAAGGTATGGATCCACATATTCACTTTTTTATGTGCAAATACCCTTTGTAAAGGGTATGGATCCACATATTCACTTTTATGTGCAAATACCCTTTGTAAAGGGTATGGATCCACATATTCACTTTTATGTGCAAATACCCTTTGTAAAGGGTATGGATCCACATATATTCACTTTTATGTGCAAATACCCTTTGTAAAGGGTATGGATCCACATATTAACTTTTATGTGCAAATACCCTTTGTAAAGGGTATGGATCCACATATTCACTTTTATGTGCAAATACCCTTTGTAAGGTATGGATCCACATATTCACTTTTATGTGCAAATACCCTTTGTAAAGGGTATGGATCCACATATTCACTTTTATGTGCAAATACCTTTGTAAAGGGTATGGATCCACATATTCACTTTTATGTGCAAATACCCTTTGTGAGGTATGGATCACATATTCACTTTTATGTGCAAGTACCCTTTGTAAAGGGTATGGATCCACATATTCGCACATATTACCAAATACCTTTGTAAAGGGTATGGATCCACATATTCACTTTTATGTGCAAATACCCTTTGTAAAGGGTATGGATCCACATATTCACTTTTATGTGCAAATACCCTTTGTAAAGGGTATGGATCCACATATTCACTTTTATGTGCAAATACCCTTTGTAAGGGTATGGATCCACATATTCACTTTTATGTGCAAATACCCTTTGTAAAGGGTATGGATCCACATATTCACTTTTATGTGCAAATACCCTTTGTAAAGGGTATGGATCCACATATTCACTTTTATGTACACCAAATACCCTTTGTAAAGGGTATGGATCCACATATTCACTTTTATGTGCAAATACCCTTTGTAAAGTGTGGATCCCACATATTCACTTTTATGTGCAAATACCCTTTGGTGTGGATCACATATTCACTTTTATGTGCAAATACCCTTTGTAAAGGGTATGGATCCACATATTCACTTTTATGTGCAAATACCCTTTGTAAAGGTATGGATCCACATATTCACTTTTATGTGCAAATACCCTTTGTAAAGGGTATGGATCACATATTCACTTTTATGTGCAAATACCCTTTGTAAAGGGTATGGATCCACATATTCACTTTTATGTGCAAATACCCTTTGTAAAGGGTATGGATCCACATATTCACTTTTATGTGCAAATACCCTTTGTAAAGGGTATGGATCCACATATTCACTTTTATGTGCAAATACCCTTTGTAAAGGGTATGGATCCACATATTCACTTTTATGTGCAAATACCCTTTGTAAAGGGTATGGATCCACATATTCACTTTTATGTGCAAATACCCTTTGTAAAGGGTATGGATCCACATATTCACTTTTATGTGCAAATACCCTTTGTAAAGGGTATGGATCCACATATTCACTTTTATGTGCAAATACCCTTTGTAAAGGGTATGGATCCACATATTCACTTTTATGTGCAAATACCCTTTGTAAGGGGTATGGATCCACATATTCACTTTTATGTGCAAATACCCTTTGTAAAGGGTATGGATCCACATATTCACTTTTATGTGCAAATACCCTTTGTAAAGGGTATGGATCCACATATTCACTTTTATGTACAAATACCCTTGTAAAGTGTGGATCCACATATTCACTTTTATGTGCAAATACCCTTTGTAAAGGGTATGGATCCATATATTCACTTTTATGTGCAAATACCCTTTGTAAAGGGTATGAATCCACATATTCACTTTTTGGTAAATACCCTTTGTAAAGGGTATGGATCCACATATTCACTTTTATGTGCAAATACCCTTTGTAAGAGGTATGGATCCACATATTCACTTTTATGTGCAAATACCCTTTGTAAAGGGTATGGATCCACATATTCACTTTTATGTGCAAATACCCTTTGTAAAGGGTATGGATCCACATATTCACTTTTATGTGCAAATACCCTTTGTAAAGGGTATGGATCCACATATTCACTTTTATGTGCAAATACCCTTTGTAAAGGGTATGGATCCACATATTCACTTTTATGTGCAAATACCCTTTGTAAAGGGTATGGATCCACATATTCACTTTTATGTGCAAATACCCTTTGTAAAGGGTATGGATCCACATATTCACTTTTATGTGCAAATACCCTTTGTAAAGGGTATGGATCCACATATTCACTTTTATGTGCAAATACCCTTTATGAGGTATGGATCCACATATTCACTTTTATGTGCAAATACCCTTTGTAAAGGGTATGGATCCACATATTCACTTTTATGTGCAAATACCCTTTGTAAAGGGTATGGATCCACATATTCACTTTTATGTGCAAATACCCTTTGTAAAGGGTATGGATCCACATATTCACTTTTATGTGCAAATACCCTTTGTAAAGGGTATGGATCCACATATTCCTGTATTGCAAAATACCCTTTGTAAAGGGTATGGATCCACATATTCACTTTTATGTGCAAATACCCTTTTGTAAAGGGTATGGATCCACATATTCACTTTTATGTGCAAATACCCTTTGTAAAGGGTATGGATCCACATATTCACTTTTATGTGCAAATACCCTTTGTAAAGGGTATGGATCCACATATTCACTTTTATGTGCAAATACCCTTTGTAAAGGGTATGGATCCACATATTCACTTTTATGTGCAAATACCCTTTGTAAAAGGGTATGGATCCACATATTCACTTTTATGTGCAAATACCCTTTGTAAAGGGTATGGATCCACATATTCACTTTTATGTGCAAATACCCTTTGTAAAGGGTATGGATCCACATATTCACTTTTATGTGCAAATACCCTTTGTAAAGGGTATGGATCCACATATTCACTTTTATGTGCAAATACCCTTTGTAAAGGGTATGGATCCACATATTCACTTTTATGTGCAAATACCCTTTGTAAAAGGGTATGGATCCACATATTCACTTTTATGTGCAAATACCCTTTGTAAAGGGTATGGATCCACATATTCACTTTTATGTGCAAATACACTTTGTAAAGGGTATGGATCCACATATTCACTTTTATGTGCAAATACCCTTTGTAAAGGGTATGGATCCACATATTCACTTTTATGTGCAAATACCCCTTTGTAAAGGGTATGGATCCACATATTCACTTTTATGTGCAAATACCCTTTGTAAAAATTGTATGGATCCACATATTCACTTTTATGTGCAAATACCCTTTGTAAGGGGTATGGATCCACATATTCACTTTTATGTGCAAATACCCTTTGTAAAGGGTATGGATCCACATATTCACTTTTATGTGCAAATACCCTTTGTAAAGGGTATGGATCCACATATTCACTTTTATGTGCAAATACCCTTTGTAAAGGGTATGAATCCACATATTCTCCCCATCAGATATGGATTAATTACTAAGACTTGTATCACTGAATCCTTGCTCTCTCACAAAAAAGCATTCTTACAATCTAAAAATATTTTCTGGCTTTAAATAACCTGCAAAGGGTTGATAAGCAATAGAAAACATTTCAATCACTCTGTATGTAGATGTAAATATTTTACATATTTTTTTTTATTTCTTGCATAAATTCATGCATTGTTGACCTCCAGTATAAAGTTCATGTCAAAATTATACTTTTTTTTCTTCTTCTACCAAATACAAGTCTGGTGTCGATATGCCAATGGCAAGTTTCAAGCTTATAAAATAAGTGTGCTACTTCAAATATGTTCTGCTGGGATATTTTTTTTTATATAGATTTCATAATTGGCCTGGGAGATGTTTTTGAAAAATAATAAAAGTGCCGTCTCAAATAAGCATCATGTTGCAAGAGGAAATTCAAGGAAATAATTTAATTGTACACACATTTGTATTTGATACACAATAGTATGGGGGTCTCCAGTGAGAATCAAATTCACTACTGAGTAGAAATGGTCAACCTAATTAGATTTGCTAATTTATTATCGAATATCAACCCAAGTTCTAAATTAGATAATTTGTTTGGATCTTTGCAGTGAAACTTCTGCGCTTCAACTATAGATACATTGATAAGGTTAATGAAATATTTTTGCCCATATATATTTGGGCAATTCTGCTAGTCTGTTCTAATGCACATCTCATTCTTTTTGTGTACAAGTTAATTGTGGTTGTATAATTCAGTTTTCTCCCCCACTTTAAGGTCATTTGGAAGATCATGAGTTTTATAATTGCACACAAATACCCTTTGGAAAGGTATTAATCTGTCTCTTCTCCCTCTAGTTATGGGTTGAATAGCAGGACATATAGCCTTGGTTGGCAATCAGTCAATCACAAAAAGTAGTGACAATCTACTATGAGAAAATTTTTTACCCAGTCAGTCATGTTTCGTTTGAGGTATGATCTTCCAAGTGTGTATCACATATGGCACTTAACTGACTGACTATAATAGTTGGAAACACAGTTAAAGCTTCTACTGGGCATAAAATGGGGGGGTCTGTTTTCTATTGTTATGAAGTAATGAACTGATCTCCCACCAATTACTACTCATTAATATAATCCATCTCTTCTCCCTCCAGCTATGAGTTGAATAGCTGGACAGATTGGATTCTATAGCCTTGGTTGGCAACCAGTCTACTGCAGAAAGTAGTGGCAAGCTACTGTGAGAAGCGTGTATCACGTATGACATTTAACTAACTGACATGCATAATACTGGTGTAGTGCAGTAAAATATTCTTCAGTTTAACCATAGTAATTGAAAATTGATTTTTTTTTTTATAGTTACCAATATAGACATTACCTGCATTAATCGAGGGATTCCTGATTTTTGTCCTTTTATTGCTGAGATATTCAAGATTAGATCAAACATTAACTTTCTTAAAATAAGTTAAATATTTAAATCTGTTGGAAACAAATATACATGAAAAAACTGAATTATCAAGAAAATAATTATTTTCTATATTATGTCAAATGTTACTCAAAATTTAAGGAATGTTGGAAAGAAAAACAAAATCATAAATGAAGATGTAAGATGAAATCAAAAACAGTTTGATAAAAACAATTTCTTTGGATCATCTTTTAAAGAAATGATCATTTGAACAGATACATATTTCTTACCATTGCAAACATTATTTTTTGGAAACCCATATTTGAGTAGAAGCACAGGTTTTTTTTTTTTTTTTTTTTTTTTTTTTTAAGCAGTGTGAATTACGTCCACTGGCCTATGCATTTAACAGACTTAATAAAGAAAACAAGGGGCCCACCCAAGTCAGGTGGGGTTGACCAGTCGTGTTGTTCTTTGATTATAGTGCAATATCGGTGAAGGGACATAATTCTGCCAAAATACTGTTTATTTTTTTTTCTGAAACTGAATTTTTTTTGCAAATTATTCTTCTAATTTGCGTACAAATTTAAATCTTATAAAATCCATTGTCTTTTTTATTATTTTTTTAAATTTTTGAATTCTGTTTTAAACCTTGTAAAGAAGTGCATTACAAATTAATAAGAATGTTTTTGCCGCTAAGTCACGAAATGAAGATGGCACAAACAATCATAGGAAGTGGCGGCAAAAGAAGCACAGATATTTGCTCAGTCTAACTGTAGTCTCTGTTAACTTCTTTTTATCTCTCGTATCTGTTTTCATTTATTTGTATCTTTAAAAATTCAGTATTTATTTATTGGTCTTAGGAAAGATGTTGAATGAAGTCCCTCTTCGATAACATCCAAATGTTACAAAGCCTACGTAGCTAAGGTAGTGGAACATTTCATATTTTCATCAACAATGGAAGCGCTTAATAACCAGGGAGGTTGGAATTTTTCTTGATATGTGATAATCGCCCGGTTCACACTCCACCCACGTCTTTTGAACAGGTGAAGAGATTCATCCCTTGTTTCCTGTTTAGGATATAGTTCCCGGCTTTCTCCCCCCCCCCCAAGTCTTCTTTCACTTTTTTTCTTCTTTTTTTTTCTCAATTGGAGTAGATAGACTTAACTATCGCCCGGTTCACACTCCACCCTCGTCTTTTGAACAGGTGAAGAGGCTCATCCCTTGTTTCCTGTTTAGGATGTGGTTCCCGGTTTTCTCTTTTCCAATCATTTTACTCTTAAGTAGCCCCATGCGCATCAGTGGCGTCACCGCCTTGCTTGGGGTGATATGATTCAAAAAAAAAAAAAAAAAAATCAAGAGGGGATCTTAGTGAGTCGGTGGGGATGGAAATAATTAAGAATCAGTTTGAAAATTGATAAATGGGATAATTTTAATAAGCTTTTTAAGGCGAGAAATCCCACCTCCCCTTCCCGGGAACTTAAATACATTTTTTTGTCACCCTGCCCATCTCGCCTTCAAGGTAAACACATCCTCCTCTGTTTAAGTGGTTGGTGCAATACAGTCTTCCTGACATCTACCTCCCCCGCCACCTATTTTTATTTGGTGTTATGCTAGATCAAAGCGTTACATATCAGATGCCACAAAAACTCGACCTATTTTTTTTTATTTATTTAATTGGTCAAATTAACATTTGTTTTTATTTTTGAAAATTTTGTTGCTTGTAGCTCTGTTGTGTGCTGCATGACTGTTCAGAATGTCAGTATTTGTCTTGCTTGCCAGGGGCCAGTTTCCATTCGGAACAGCAAAAAGATGCTGGTGTCATTTTAGTGGAACATGAAGATGTTTCTGCCGCTCCTGCCACAACACCTGCAGGTGAGAAATTGTGCTTTTGCTTGTTAGTTCTCTTCATTGTCATTCTTGTTATGTCCGGCGCACAAATTTATTATTTGCCCTTCTGAAAATTAATGGCCATAGCAACAGTTTTGCATAGTTAACCCTCTAGGGCCATTCGTATCATATTTGATACAGTATTTCCCTATAAGGAAACATTTGGTATTCATTAACTGAGCAGTCAGTACTGCTTTCATTTGAAATTTATAAAATATTTCTCTTAAAAAATTTTTCAGGAAAATATTTCTTTCAAGGCTTGTTTTCATACGGTATCAAATTTGATACGAATGGCCCTAGAGGGTTAATCTCAGTCTGTTTATCTATCTATCTATCAACCCTCTAGGTCCATTCGTATCATATTCCTAAATGTTTCCTTATAGGGAAATACTGTATCAAATATGATACGAATGGCCCTAGAGGGTTAATAGATAGATAGATAAACAGACTGAGATTAACCCTCTAGGGCCATTCGTATCATATTTGATACAGTATGAAAACAAGCCTTGAAAGAAATATTTTCCTGAAAAATTTTTTAAGAGAAATATTTTATAAATTTCAAATGAAAGCAGTACTGACTGCTCAGTCAATGAATACCAAATGTTTCCTTATAGGAATGGCCCTAGAGGGTTAAATTCTTGTCTCGTAACTACATGTCTTGTGAATTGGCTCTTTTATGTATGAAGGATGCAATTGAATGTAAAAATAGCTTTTTTTTTTCTTTTTAATATTTTGCTCTGAACATAGTAACCTCCTGAGTCTTAGTGGCTGAGTGAAAGAATATAAGAAAAACCTTAAGAAGCAAGAACAAAAATTAACAAGACAGAGGATAATGATTGACATTGCATTTAAATTTTTGAAGATCAAACTTGAATAGAAAGTAAAAAACCGGTAGAGTTTCATAAGCAAGAAGTATGATAGAAGAAACTGTTAGCATAGAACTTATGATTGCATCTAGCTATTTTAACTGTAAAATGATGAGACCTTGCCTTCAATCTAGTACTGCGCTTAAATTCATCAAGTCTAGGTACCATAGGAGAGGGCTCATCAGAACAATTACTCTGAAATTTATAGAAAAGGCACAGGGAAGCTACATTACAATGGTGGGCAAGTGACTGAAACTGAGATGTCAGACTAGGACTGATAATATTGCAGATTCTTATTTGCATTTTATTAAGGATTTATAAATATATAGCAGAAGCATCGAACCATATGTGGCAGCTATCTTCAAAGTATGGACAAATGGTAGACTTATAAATGTGTAAGATAGATACAGGAGAGAAAAATCGTCTACTTCTACATAGTGAACCAACTTTCCTAGCAGTAAACTTAACAATTTGATATGACTTTCAACCTTTCCACTTTGTGTCAGCAGAAAATGTTAGCCAGAGAAGGTGAAACAAGCCACTCTCCCGGAGGTTAGCATCAGCCATGCTGATGGAATACAGAAAGGGATCTCTCAGTTGGTTAATAGAGAACAGTTACAAATTTTATATAGCAGCAGTTACAGTAGAAAAATGATGTACTGGCTGAATGGATAACTTAAAATATTCCCCAAAAGGGTTTATCTGGTGTGGGCAGACTAAGGCCTGTGGGGTGTATGTGGCCTATCAAAGGAATTCATAAAGCCCGCCAAATGTTAATAAATTTGAAAGAAATTTTTTCTTCTTTAAATTGAGTTATTTTGTTTCAAACAAATGTTTCATGTGAAGTTTCTACTTTAGAATATAAATAATTTTTTTCTTTTAAATTGAATTACTTTGTGTTTCATTTGAAGTTTCTCCTTTAAAATAATAATAAAGATTGTTTTTTTTTATTTCTTTAAACAGTTACTTTTTCAAATAAATGATTTTCCTCTTTATAATATAAATAAAAATAATTGTGTTTTTTCTTAAAACAAGTTTATTTCGTCTTTCAAATGTATCTCATATGGAGCTCCTGCTTAAAAATGGTTATTAATAAAAATTGTTTTCCTTTTAAAGTTTTCTTTCAAATAAATGCATTTTATATGAATTTTTTTTACAGTTCTTTAAAATATGAATTAAAATTAATTGCATATTTTCTTTAAAAGCCTTTTATTTTGTCTATTTTAAATATTAATTATTTTGGTTAATATATTATACAGTCTTATAAAATTGTGAATTTTTGAAAGTGTCCCTTGCACTGAAAAGTTTGCCCAATCCTGGTTAGATTATAGTATCTAGTAGCAGTACAATACACAAATGATAATACTGTGGTGTTTGGGAAGAAAAACTTAAAAAAATTATATGAATTGAGATTTGGTAAAATGACTATATTTAATAGATCCAAAATTTAGACTTTATTGGAATATATTCTGTTGAACAGAAACATGTTTTTATTTACAGTTATTGATAAGATTACAGTATCCCTGGGTACGGCTTACAGCCATATCACACTGAAATGCTGCTTCACTAGTTAAGCAACAATGAACCTAGTCAGTACCTAGGTAGATGACTTGGGAATGCCAAATTTTGTAAATGGCTTATCACCATATCACATTGAAACCTCAGTTCTTGTATGAGCATCGAAGTTAAGCAACAATGAGCCTTGTCAGTATCTAGATGGGTGACTTCTTGGGAATACCAAGTGCTGTAAGTTTGGATATTCAGGCTTATGGTATAATGGCTGGGAGTTGGAAGTCAGAGATCCATGCTCCAATTCCAGTTGGGTTTGTTATATTTGCTTCAGTATCCATGGGGAGGGTTGGGGTTTGTCTTTTCTCCCTCCTATGGACTGATTAGTAGGACTTGTACCAGTAAATCATTATCTTCAATAAATTCTTACATTCCAAAAATATTTTCTGGCTGAGTAAATACCAACTTGAAATGGGTTTTGATTAATTTACAGTTTGTAGAGAAAGATGGGAATTGCTCAGCACTTAAAACATGCCAGATATACATAAAAGGACAACTTATTGAGTAGTTGGTCCATGTGATGATATGAGTAGCAATCAGATGTAACAGCCCAAGTCAGTCATTAAAAAATTGTCCTTTGTCTCATCTATTCTATTGTATGAGAACTGCTTCATAACTGGACTATAAAAAAAAACACTTTTTGTAAAATATCTCAGCAAATTCTGGAATATTAAAATTTGGGCTTTACACTTTATTTGCTTCTTTTCCTTTCCTCTTTTTGCTTTATTTATTTATTTTTTTGTGGACAAGTTTAATATTTTTGCAAGGCCAATTTTTCACTCCTTCAATCTTTCACAATGCAATAAAAAAGGTAGAATACTGATAGATATCAAGAAAACTTTTGGTGGGGTTGGTAGGTAGTGATCAGGAAATTATCAGTGGTAAGTGTTGTGACTGGACAGAAATTTTTAATGGTTTTTAATTTGTCTGAACAGGTGATAATAAATTACTTGACACGTCTTGGGGACATTAGTGAACAGATGACTACAATAGCAAGTCAGTCAGTTAAGTGCCGTACGATCCGATCGCTTGGGCGATCATGTCTCGAAAGAGACATGACTGACTGGGCAGAAGATTAGCCCGCAGTAGTTTGCCATTGCTTTCTGCGGTAGACTGGTTGCCGACCAAGGCTATAGAACCCAATCTGTCCTGCTATTTAACCCATAACTGGAAGGAAGAGACGGATTAATACCTTTCCCAAGGGTATTTGCGCGTAAGTGAATTCAGCTGGAATTCGAACTCGGCTCCCCGATTTCTCGTTCCGAACCGATATCCACTGTACCACAACGCACATCCACAATAGCAAGATAATGAAAAATAGAAACTTTGGCTAATTTCCTGTCATTTGCATTCCATTATAGATTAAAATGAAAATTATATTTTTATGTTAATAAAAGTTTCAATTTACATATTTAACATTGGTATGCTGAAATAAACACCAAAGCAACAATTCATGTCTAAGGCATGGTTTTAGATTTTTTTTTTTTTTTTTTTTTTTTAAGGTGTTTTTGTATAAATGTTTAGTGTGTGTGTGGGGGGTGGGGAGTTATTTGAGAGGTTATAAAAAAACAAATTTTTTTTTTTTATTTGATCCTAAGAATTATGACAATAAATTTTGCTATTGAAGATAGCTTCTGCTCTTGCCATGATTTTTTTATTTATGGAATGGGAGTCCGACCATTGTGATCATAATCATTGTGAACTCTGTGGTCTACTTCTTAGCTTCATAGTATATACTTTACCAGGGATACATATGATTTTTGAATTCAGTGTTCTCCTAGACTGATTGCTAACCAAGTTTGCTCTACTATTTAACCCATAGATTAAGGGGAAATTATGGATTTATATCTTTTCCCAAAGGTATTTGCCTGAAAGTGAATGTGATGAAACTTGATTGGAATGTGAATTCAGCTCTCTGATTTCTCATTCTGAGTTGTTATTCATTGCACCACCCACACATCCGATGCAAGTATTATCAAAGAATTGCCATCTGGTCCCTATTATCATAATCTTCACTATAATTACTTTTATTGAGTGAGAGAGCAGCATAAGAGCTGATAAAGGGGGTACTAACATGAAGTTCAATTTTATCATCATTATACCCAGTTTAATAAGGATTTACTAGATTGGTAACAAATTTTGATAAAAGTAGTACATAACCTTGCAAGTAGGACCCAGCAAGAAATACCTTCAGGTTAGGTAACCCTGTCTGCTTAGACTATCACTGAGGGTGTTTTCAAGTATCTGGATGAGGCTCTCATTGCTTTGGCTGTCTCTTCTTTCAAAGCTTTTTTTTTTTTTTTTGTCTTATTGTTTGAAAAATTAACTAAAACTCAGTCTAAAGTCACAAAACAAAATGACAAGAATGGCAACAGATATGTGCTCTGTTTAATTATTGATTACATTTACGTTTTTATAAAAAAAAAAAGCGTAAATATTTACCTCCTTTAGCACACAAAATAAAACCACAAATAGTTTGTCACTTTAACTGGGCAAACCATCCCTGACGAGTAAGAACATCATAACGATGTCTGCACAAAACTTCTAAGTTGGCATGAACCTGCCCAGTCAAAGACACAAACTTTGTGCTTATCAATGCTCTATCTCCACCCTGACATTGAGCACTTATGGATAAAAAACCTGCTTGCCAAAAGTGATTTTTGTCAGTAAAACCACTAAAAAACTTGGTGCTAAATATTATCACATCTCTCTCTCTCTCTCTCTCTCTCTCTCTCACACACACGATAGTCTTTAGATGTGTACATGAAATAAACTTTGGGTTAAAGGTCTGTGTAAAAAAGAAAAATAGGTGTTTACAAATATATATGTAAAATGTTGTTTACAAATAAATATGTAAAATGTTTTTTGACAGTAATTTTAGTATAATTTTGTTGTAAATTTTAGAAGTAGGCATACATTAGTTTTCAGTCAATTTTTTAGTTTTATTATAGGCTTAGTTTCCTTGTATGTCTTTTTGTGACCCTTGACCTTCATATCTTTTTATTTTTATTTTTCTCACTCACACATGCACTCAATATACTGAGAGCTTATATTATCAAGACAGGCCCTTCAAATCAGGATATAGGGGAAGCCTAATCATAAATGTGCCTTGTGGTGCAGTAGATATCACCTCTGAACACGAAATCAGAGAGTCGAGTTTGAATTTCATTTTAATTCATTGCATTCACTTTTGCACAAAAACCCTTGGGAAATACATTAATCCATTTCTTCTCCCTCTAGAAATAGGTTAAGTAGCAGGACAGGTTGGGTTCCATAGCCTTGGTTGGCTGCAGAAAGTAATGGCAACCTTTTGTGGTAAAAATCTGCCCAGTCAGTCATGTCCCTTTCGAGACATGATTGCCCAAGCATGTATCGTGTATGGCACTTAACTAAATCATAAATGTTTTTAAGAATTACTTGTTTCCAACTTGCCAAAAGATAGATTGAAATAAATTTAACTCTGAAGTGTAGTTCAAATAAGATAATTTTTGCACAACACTCCCCATCTATCTGCATCAAGTAATTGTAAAATTTTTATCAACTGCTTTGGTTTTGAAACCATTGTTGGTATATTCCAATTTATTTTTTTTATTTTTTTAATTTTTTAATTTTTAATTTTTTGTTTTTAATCCTAAGTCAGGTGATAATGCCACTAAGACACAAGGGGTTTCTGGGGGAGGTGAAAGAAAATGAATATACTTTTGGAAAAGGAACTGGAAATCCAATCCTAAACAGGAAACAAGGGATAAACAGACAGGGGAGGTGTTTGAACCAGGTAATAAGTGAACATATCTTCTATTAGTGAAGGAAAGAAAAAAATAAAATAAAATGGAATAAATAGTGAATAAAAATTTCAGAGTTCAGATGCAGACATGAGTACAGAGCTGAAGCAGGCTTTAAAAGAAACCAAAAACCCAATCCTAAACAGAAAACTAGGGATAAACCTCTACTGTTCAAAAGACAAGAAATAAGTATAAACCTGGCAATAGGCAAACCTGTCTACTCTTATTGAATGTACTATGATTACATTATTATTATTATTATTGGTTTTAATTGATCACATTCAGATTAAGGGTTATGCTTAATGGTTATTAATTGATCACATTCAGATTAAGGGTTATGCTTAATGGTAATTTTTTTATCAGCTTTCACTTTCTTTGGTGTAAAAATTTGTAAGATTTAAGAGTAATAATATTACTCTTTTTCCATATATATTCTGAATAGTATTAGTCACATATATTAGAATGTTTAGTTGGTATCTTATCATCATATACTTATAACAATATTTTGTGTGGAACGGAGGCAATTAATTTTTTTAATTAGTTATTAACTATAACTGGAAAATTTTCTAATTACTATTATAAGTCAGAGGAAAACGTACTAAAAGACATTTTTCTTTATTCTCCGAATAGGAGAAAAGAAAACAAAAATAAAAATAACAAACGGTATTTCTGTTGTTATTTTAAACCAGAAGAAGAAGAAAAAAAAGACTTAGATTTGTTTTTGTTAGGGAGTGCCATGAACAATGAACGCTGGTTTCGGCTACCCACAAAACTTAACAATTGTCATTCTAAACCTAAAAGAGAGAGAGCGAGAGAGAGAGAGATAAATTCAATTGTTGTTTTTCGCTGGGCATCGGGGGTGGGGGTCTGAAGCAGAAAAATAACCACATGGCACTAAACAGGTATTTTTTTTCCAAAAAGACATTGACTTGATTGCTTGAATTGTGAACAGAATTAAGATAACAAATATCAAATTCCGAGTTGAAAATTGGATTAGTAATTTAGAGAAGAGACATTTTACTTGACATCACGGTAGAGCAGATAATGAAAATATTTTCCGTCGTCTGAAAATGTCGGTGACTCAGAAATGGATATTAAAAATGCAGGCGTGGAAAATTCTTATCTAAGTGACAGTCAATAGACCCTTGTCAACTTGTTTTGAGTGAAGCCAGTTCAAAAAGGTTAATAGCGATTGTTTAAGAAAAAAATCTCAAATTGTTTTGTGAGAAAGAAAATTCCTTGGTTAAGTCCAGCCCAGAAAAGGGGTATGGGACGATGACGTCATCAGACTGAGAGAAATCTCATTGGTCCTGTAAACCAGTGCCGAAAGGGGGAGACGATCAACAGTTGACGTCATGGAAAGAAGACTAATCCCATTGGGTAAACCAGAGGCAACAACAAGTAGCAGCTAACCTCAGCATTCTATTGTTTACCGAGATGAGGGGTTAGACACCCAGCGACCGTCAGCCCCACACTATGGCATGGGCATAAATACAGGGTCCCGAGGGACCAAAATCAGTTGGATTGAAGTTGCCAGTTGAATTCTAGTCAGATCCCAGCCCAGAGATGTAACAACGAAGATAGGCGCCATGTTGTTGGGCGCCAACTGCAAAGCCTGTCAGCCAACCAGAGTTAAAGACAGACAAGAAGAGAATTTGTAGACAAAGTTTTGAGATCACCAACTGAATGCAGTTTTCAGTTGTAGTTGGAGTTCAGTTGCAGCTTGAGTGGCAGAGAGTCCGTGTTCCCGGTCCAGAGAGATAATTGCCATGCCGTTGGGTGCCGACCATAGAGAAGCCTGTCGCCAATCAACCAACCAACCGGAGTTAAAGACAGAGACGAAGAGACTTTGCAGACAAAGTTTGAAATTGCCAAATGAAGAGTTTTTGGTGAGAGTGATCCAACCTGGAACAAGAAATTCACCTTCATTCCTTTTCCAAAGATGAACTGCGCCAGCCTACCCATAACCCAGCACTTTGGTGATTTCTGTGACATTCTGGAAAACAAGAATCAAGTTGACTAGACCTATAACGAACTTAGAACTCTGGAGCAGCAAGTAGTGGCTAGCCAGATTTCTTGTTATTGCTTAGGAGAATAATTTGATTTACTTAAGAAACTTACATTCTGCTACCAGTTTGATAGAAGCAGGGGTTGGGAATTATCCAAGAGACTATTGTGTATATTCTGTATATAAAGACGTTATTTTACAACACTTCAGACGTCGGTCCACTTATTTTTTTTTGGTGCTATATTTCTTTCTTTTATTACTCAATTGTGTGCACGCTTCCTGGTTTGGTTTAGTTCGGCAGAGAGACAGCTAGTGGAGAACTCACGTGACTACCTTGTAATTAATCAACACAACGTGGAACAAGGAAGATCACTGTGACAGTCAATCAACAACCAGCTATCTGGATCGAAACCAACAGCGACCGGCCGGGTAGTTGCATATACTAAGCTTGCCATGGCACAAGGCAATAAATATGAATGCCTAGTGAGGATTGAACTTCCTACACTGTCAGATTCTGGAAACATCCAAAGAGAATTGAACTCATAAAGTTGACTGTTGCTCTCTGCTCTTACAGTCTGCCGTTGCAGATTTTTATCGAATTTAACATATTAACAGATACACTTGAATATTTACTAATTCGATTTATTAATATATTAAATTTAAAATGAAAGTCTGATGAAAGAGTGAATATTATGTCGATTAAAATACATTGAAAAATGTATTGAACATACAAGTGATTAGTAGCAAGTTTGATCTTAAAGTGTTTCAAAAATTCAATCAAACTGTTTGTGCAGATCAAAAAGACGATATGTTTTTGAGATTATGAATTTTGGTTTCTTGTCTCAGTTAACATACAAATCTTACAAATATGCAATAAAATGGAGCCTTTCTTTATTTGTGTTTGTAATAAATGAAGGTACTGAAAAATTCTGGGTTTGACCAAAAAAGGATTTTGCTGTTTGGTCATTTATGCAAGTGGGGTAGACTGACAATTTTTAGCATAATATATAATGTCCTATCGTATTTATTTACATGGTTCAATTTGTCCTCATCTATATTGTGAAGCTTCACAATGTTTCGGCTGTTGTACAATATGACCTTCATCAATTGACAGAAAAAAAGATTTGAAAATATACTAACTTCATTGTCATTTGTAATCTATTTTGTGTCTATTTTTCAGCTAAATGTTGTATGAATTCTGATTTGTTTAGTGATTCAAGAAATGATTGACATATTGTTAGACAAATTTTACTTGTCAAAAAATGTCAGTATAAGTTTAAGGTATTTCAACAATTATAAAAAAAACAAACAAAAAACAGCTAAATGTACCTTGCGACTTATATATGTTTCCAAGCAAGAAAATACTGAATAGGACTAGTTCTAATTATCACTTAAGTCTTGGAATCTGTGTATATTAAGTCCTACCAGCTATCTCTCTGTAAGTAGTAGCAATTGGTGGTTTTTAATATATTTTCTAGCATATAACATTTATCTAGGGTTACTTACTTTTTGATTGCTGTGCACATTTTTGCTCTGATGAGAGAGAACTGATAAACTAGTTTAGCTCTTTTTTTTTTTTTTTTACATCTTTTTTGTATTTTTTATCCTAATTCTGTATCATTTTCTAGTTATATATAGATATATTGTACCACCTCTTTTGTTATGAATTGCTTTTTAAATGTTTTTTTTCTATTGATCATATGAAAAAAGAATTAGTTTGAACTATTTTATCTTTAGATCATTTGATTTTTAACATGTGCACATTAAAGTGACTATTAATAAAAATTAGTTGGTCATCAAAAATTGTCTAGTTGATAAGTTGAGTTTTTATGACCAAATTTCTTTGATTGAGAAATTGTTTTTGAATAAAATGTTTTTATTGTAGGAGGAAGCACTTCATTATCTGGTGGAGAGGAACCCGACCAAGAAGTAGCTGTGATAACAACAACTGTGATACATGAAAATAGAGGTAGTGACAATAGCACAAACAAGGTGGGAGGTCCCGCAGCCAGTTGTTTGCCTCAAGTACAAGCGGATTCCATCCTTGATAATATCAGCTTGGAGAAATCTGATCTGGAAAATTCCAATAGAAGTAAGATTTTTTTTTTCCTTTTAGTTTTTTTTTTTTTTTTTTTTTCATCCATTTTTTTTTGTTTTGCTCTTTTTTTTCGTTTTCTTTTCTTTTGTTCTTTATTGGTTAAAAATATATATTATTTCCCTTTAATTTTAAAATTAAAATTAAGCTTTAAATCCGTTTGTTTCTGGTGTTTATTATCTAAACAATTTTCTGTAGCAAAAAAAAAGTTTTGAAGCTAATATTTGTGATACTATATTTCCTAAATGGCTAGTAGGAAAAGTTATACGTAAGATATATATTTTCTCCTAAAATCTTAAATGTTTTACTTAAAAATTAAATTCTGACACCAAACTGGTCGAGTTTCGATCCCGGCCAGAAGCAAGTGGATGTATCTAGCCACACTGATGAGCTGTGATACAGCGAAACAAGCTTGTATGTGGATGACTAATACATATATATGTAAATAAATAAAAGAGATAATAACTATACTTGTGTCGAAAAACCTTCCATGGATCTACAAAGAAGGGAAAAAAATGTTTTAAAAAAAGTAAGAGCTAAGTACATGAACATCAGTCAAAAGAGTTCGAACTGAGTCAGCACGTAGCCCAAAGAAAAAACCCAACAGGAGTAAACAACTAAAAAAAGGGCTCAATACTAAGGTAGAGCGGAATAAGTAAAGTATACTTAGTGAGCCAGAGGTATCAGTCAGTTAAGTGCCATACGTGAAACACGCTTGGGCGATCATGTCTCGAAAGAGACATGACTGACTGGGCAGAAGATTATCCCGCAGTAGGTTGCCATTGCTTTCTGCAGTAGACTGGTTGCCACCCAGGGCTATAGAACCCAATCTGTCTTGTTATTTAACCCATAACTGGAAGGAAGAGACGGATTAATACCTTTCCCAAGGGTATTTTCACCTGGAATTCAAACTCGGCTCCTCGATTTCTCATTCCGAGCTGATATCCACTGCACCACAATGCACATCCTACTGGACTACTAGACGCTCGTGGCCTAGGGGTAGAATCACCGACTGACACCAATTCGGTCAGGTTTCAATCCTGGGTTAGGAAGCGACCGGAGTCTAAGCCGTACTGATGAGCTGTAATACAGTGAAACAGATCTGTCACTAGGTATACTTTATTTATATATATGTGAGAAAGCATTCTTCTTTAAGAGTTCTTTTCAACTAACACTTCAAGAAAAGAAAAATGTAAGGAGGAGAAAAAATGACTAGAATAGGAATTATACTCATAAGAAACTCTTTACATTGGCTCTGCTGCCAGTATATATTTTTTCTTCCTCCTTGTTTTATTAATAAATTTGTATTTTAGTCACGGTTGACTTTTTTTTTTGTTTCTTCTTAGATTTTTCTTTTCTTGTGAAAATTGTTACTTACAAGTGTTGCGTGTATATATATATATATATATATATATATATATATATATATATATATGAGACCATGAAGAACTGCGTTTATTATTTTTGGTAACTATTGCCGTTGTGAAGCAGTTTTATGTCAACACAAAATAATATCGTCAGTGATGGTGGATTTTATAATATTTCAGTTTAAACAACCTCTCTGAAGATGGCTCATGTGAGCCGAAAGCTTAGAAGAAAACCAATAAATAATTATCCAAATGTTGGAGAATTTTTGTCTTTATTTTCAACTGAAATTAAAGCAAAAATATGACGTTTAGAACGGCTCATGATTAAACATAATAGACATTCGTTGTCTCTTATATTTAACAGCATATGTTTAGAAAATTACTTGCTGCCTCGATATACTATATATATATATATATATATATATATATATATATATATATGATAGAATAAAGGAAAAAAAACAAAATAGGAAATATATCTTAATCTAACCTGTTTCACTTTTATTAAAGCTCCTTTATTTTACTCTGTCTCTGAAGAAGCTTTATGAAACATGTTAGATTGAGATATGTTTCCTATTTTGTTCTTTTACTTTAATCTACCATCTTGTTGGATTCTGATGAATATGTTCAACTCATATATGGCCTGAAGATTGTGTTTGAGCATGAAACACTGTCCCCACTAGTTTTTGATGTCGATGTTCACTTGTATATTTATATATGCTCTATCATTGATATTGATCACTTTAACCCATAAATATATGCATATGACAAAAATATAGTTTTAAGGTATGCTAAGGTGACACACTAAGTTTTGATAATTACCATCTTATTTGCCATATAATAGGTTTTTCTTTAACCCTGTCCACTAAAAAAAGAGAAAAAAAACGCAACTATATAATATATAACAGGTTGAAGAATCTTGCCCACATTACCTTGGTGTGCAGTAATGGCTAGTAAGGCTGGCCTGGATGACCATTACTGCTGACTAGATATTTATTCTTAAGTGCTCCAAAAAAAATTTGATATTAAATAACTTAACAAGTCTTTGAATTTTTTAATTCAACCAACCTATCCTAACTTAACCATATACTCTTGTTCTTATAAAACTAAACATATCCTACGGCAGAAAATTAACTGTTTTATGAATTTATATATATTGTATAAATTGCATAAATTTTTAAAAAACTTTTTTGTATTGAACCGAAGGATTTAAATGTTTTTTTTTTTCTTTCAGTTTCCAGAACTCCATCTCCAGTGTCCACTCACTCAAAATCTGATTCCCGCAGTCAGTCTCCTGCAAGCGAATTGGCTGTTGAACTAAATCAAAAAGACAGCCCTACTCCAGACCGTGACAGCTTGCACATTGATGTAGTTGCTGGCTCTGGAGCCGAAGAAGCTCCAATGAACAGAAGTAATTAATATTTCATGACGTTCTTTATTTTTTTGCTTTTTTTTTGCTTTTTTTTTTAATCAGATTGTCTTGACAAGTAAAATCAAAGCAAATACAGTTCTGCTCTAAGTAATTCCAATCTGGTTAGTGTTTATCAATCCATTGTTCTGTTTCCTAATCTATATAGAAGGAATGGCATTTTTTTTATTTGAGTAAGATGCAAGAATGTATTGACGAAAACAATGTAGTCACAACAAAAAAAGATGGAGATCAATTGTCCAAATAACTTTTTTTTTATTTTTTTTATTTATTTTTTTTAGTTTTTGTTTTTCTTGTAAAGATAACAGTTCATCTCAAAATTATGTCAATGTTTACTTTGTTTTTTAAATTATGATTGCTGTGGTAAAACTTTTTAATGATTTTTATTTATTTATTTTTCATTAAGATTTAAATATTTCAAATATAAAAAATGATTTCAAAGAACAAGATATTTTGGATGGTAAAATTCTGAATAATTTTATGTGATGTTCTCTTGCTATTGTTCACACAATAAATAAACAGAAATGCTTCCTTTTTAAACATAATTTCTGTAAAACTTTATATAATTGAAATTGAGGCTATCAATTATTTGAAATGCTTTCAGTTGCTATTGTTTATCTGTGTGGGTGTGTATGTATATATATATATATATATATACTAGCAGTATAGCCCGGCATTACTTTGGTGTAAAGAAAGCTTTAAAACTAATCCATTGTCCTGGAGCTCAGACTCTTTGGACTTTGGCACGAAAGACTAAAAAGCAATAGTTGTTTCCAGTTAAAGTGAAACCGTAGACTGAAAGAAAAATGAATGGATGTAAGTCAAATTTTGATTTCCTGGTATCAATACAAATAAGTCTTTTTCGTCGTAAACTGAATTTTGAAGGCTAAATAAGTCCTCTGAGTAAATGGTATCATTGCTGAGACTAAGAACTACAATTATACCTACTTAGAGCCAAACCCAAAGCAAAAACTAAAATAAAAGGGCTGAAAAAAATACAGACATACAGGCAGATAAACAGACACACACACAAACATCTTGCCTTTTATATATGTATATATTATTGATTTTCTGCACTATTGTAAGAACTGCAACCTTGAAACTTCTGAATATCATTTCTTATGTCTTTGTCTATGAGTGTATCAAATTTGATTAAAATCGGACCACTCCTTTTATAACCCGATTTTTTCGATTATCGATTTTCAATATTTATTGAGGGTACCTTGACACAAAACCTAGCTAAGAACACTCGCAGATGCTTATAGTACAACTGTGTAAATTTTCAAGAAAATTGGTTCAGCCGTTTCAGAGTCTATAGGTAATGGACACACAGAGACAAAGTTCCATTTATAAATATGTTTAGATTTAGATAGATATATTATTATTATTATTATTATTATTATTATTATTATTATTATTAACCAGCAATTAGTCAGATTCAAAATTAGACCTGGACACAGTTGTATTAAAAAGTGCTTAATACATACTTAATGTAGAACTCTGAAATATTTTCATTTGGAAGTCAGCAGATTACACGAACTTGGTTTCAACCTTTTGGTATCTTCAGGCATTTTATATTAACTATTATATTTTAAGTAATATGTACTATATTTAAATTTATTATAAAATATATATATAAAAACATTATTTTTTATGGATACTCATATTTGAGTAGATGCTCAACTTTTATTTATTTATTCATCAGACAGTACATTTATTTATTTACATCTACTGGCCTGAAAAATTTTTGTTAGAAAAATATGCACCTTGTGGCAGGATTCAAACCTGCACCCCTTAGGGGAACCATCAGATGGTCCTATGTGGTTGAGAGATCATGGATATTTTTCTCACATGATTTCTCAAATAATCAGGCCGAATGTAAATAAATGAAAGCAGAGCATCTACTCAAATATGAGTATCCATTAAAAATGATGTTTAAACAAATAAATTAAAGATATATATTGGATTTAATTGATTTTTTTATTTTTTTATTTTTTAAAGTTTTTCCAGCATCTTAATATTTTTACATTTTGTTGGAGATAAGGAATATAAAAACTGTCCATAATTTTTATCATACTCATCCCTTTCGGGCACTTCTATAGCCATTTTCAAGAATGTTTGTGTCTTCTGCTGTTAATTTTTCCTCATGTTTTGACTGTTGCGTAGTAATTTACTCTTTGTTTTTTAAAAAGAAATATGTATAGACTTCAAGATTTGAAAAAGAAATCACTCGACCGACAGTTGAGAGCAAGGGGAAAATTTACTCACCCCAAAATCATTTTACTTGATCGACTCCATTTTCTTAATAGTTGCCTTATGTAAACATAGCGTGAATCGCTGACGGAAAACAAAATGAAATGTTAATTAAAATTTCGAATGTGTTAAAAAGGATTTAAAAAATTTTAAAAAATAATCACAACAAAATTTGATCTTTCCTCTTAATAATAGCATAAACATTTTGATGATAGAACCTTTTTCTTTGTGGATTGTTAGATGGTTAGTTATAATGAAGATAATTTAAAAAGAAATGTGGAATAGCAGCTGAACCCCTCCCCACAAAGTGTTGAATAGCAGTTGCCTCCACTCAACCCCCAAAGTGTCCCCTCAACCCCCCCCTCCAAAAAACTTTTGTTTTTGTATTTTTATTCAAGTATGATTTTTTTGCTGTAAAATATACCCTCTTATCTTCCAGGTTCAATGCCAGGAGTGGATAATGGTGATGGGTATAAGAGTGTATTAGCTGGGGGTTATGTTATGGGGTGGACACCAGATGTTGCTGTGGTATTATGGAGAAGAATGCTTGGTGTTCTTGGCAACGTCAATGAAATTGAAGATCCTGAAATACATACTTCGGTTTATAAATGCCTCTATGGACTCATGGAAACCATGATCAAGGTAAATATTGATTAAAGTCATTGCTCAGCATTATTCATTATTGTCTTCGATCTGTTGTTATCTTGAATTTTATTATTAGATGGAGTCTTGTTAACCAACATTAATTTATTACTTATGTTTCATCTTAATTTCATTTGCTTTTTATTACATTACTTGTATTAGTAATATTATCTTGAATTATTATTAGATGAAGCATTGTCAAGGATTATTCATTTTTGACTTGGATACCTTTTATATTAAGGTCTATTAATTTCTAGACCTATTGGGCCATCAGTTATTTTTTTTAAATCAAGTATCTGTTGCATTGGATATCAGCTCAGAAAGAGAAATTGGTGAGCTGAGTTTGAATCTCAGTTGAATTTGTTGCATTCACTTATACACTAATACCTTTGGGAAAGGTATTAATCCATCTCTTCTCCATCCAGTTATGGATTGAATAGTAGGACAGATTGGGTTCTATAGCCTTGGTTGGCTACCAACCTACCACAGAAAATAATGGCACCCTACTGCAGGAAAATCTGCCCAATCAGTCATGTCTCTTTCGAGACATGATCGCCCACGCGTGTATCACGTATGGTACTTAATTGACTTTGATCTGTTGCCAAAAGGTCTAGGGGAAATAATTCCAAATCTTAATTGCATATTACACAGTTTCCCATATAAATCCATATAAATAAAGAGTAAGAAATCCTTGAAGCTTAGTGATATATTTTTAAATGTCACATCCCTTCAATACATAGTCAATCATTGGTCTTTACAGACTCCTTTTGTTTTTATCTGTAAATAACCATGCTTTCTTAAGAAAATATACTGGTGTGGTTTCCACTTGCTTTTTCCACAATTTAAAATTCAGAGTTTTTCTTCTTTGAATCTGATTGTCTTTTAAGGCTAGTGATCCCAATTTACCTTAGTATTTAACCTATAGCTGGTGTAAGAAGATATGTATTTGTGTGAATGTGAATGCAATTCACTTGAGTAAACTTTGAACTCTGCTTGTTAATTCCCCTTTTAAAAAAAATCTGATTAAGTGGAAAAAATTTCTTGTAGAACACCTTTTGTTCTTTAGGACTTCATCAGACTAAACCTTTTTTTCCATGCTGATAAGTTACACCATCGGCATGTCCATTAGCATTAGCAAATAATTATAATATGAATTCTATAAATAGTAAGTGACTTGACACTGATCCAAGTTCATCAAAGGTGGCATTTTAGTGAGTATAATAAATTAAAAAAAATTGTATGTTCTGCAGAATGTTTATAGGATCAACAATAATAATTGTAATACTTTTGTTTCAGATGAGAGAAAACCTGGGTGTAACTTTAGACAACCAGTGTTCACCAGCACCTCCAGAATTAATTCCACCACTTGCAATATTTTCTTCTTGGTTATTTGAAGTTAGTACAATTTATTTTACTTTTGACTTTTTTTCAATGCATTAAAATGTTTGGGAAAAAATCATCAAAATGTTTATCTAAGAAAACAAACAACCTATTAAAATGTTTAGTAAAAAAACCAAAAAAAAAAACCAGTAAACTGTTAGTTAAAAAAATGCACCATTAAAATGTTTAGGAAATAAATTAAAAAAGTTAAAATCTTAATCTTGAAAATGAATAAATGCAAAAAACATTAGTTTAATTTTTATATTTTTAATTGTTATAAAATGTACAACTTTATCTTTTATTTAGACATTTTAGTTAAATCACCTTGAATAATTTTACATCTAAATGTTTTTAATTCATTTTCCAACCGAGTAACTTTTAACTTAATTTAAGAATTGAGCTCTATGCATTTATCTTCTATTATAGGGGAGTTCAGCCATTCTTACAAAAATGTCCTTGTGTTAAACTTAACTGAACTCCCTGCATTTAATAGATCAGATGGTAGCAGAGAAATAGAAAGATAAAAAAATCTCATTTTTATGATAAAAAGATTATTATTCATCGAAATTATGTTGTTTATAAAAATATTTGATTTTTTTTTTTTTTTTTTTTTTTTTTTTTTGGAAAGTTTGTTTTTTATGAAGAAAAAGTCTTATAGAGATTTGTTTCTGTGTATGTACATGAAGGTAGTAGGCTTTCTGCATGTCGAGTTTGTTCCTCTCTTTCATTTGTTGCTGTTGGCCAGTTGAGAAAGAAAGGTAGAAGTAAAAGAGAGAGTGGTATAATTGTCGTCTGCTTTCTGAGTGTCTAGACAGGTATAGCTCCTCCTTTGCATGAGGAAGATGAAGAGAGATAGAATGCAGCACAAGAGAGAAAGTGAGAGGGTAAGAAATACATGACTCGAAAGCCCTCTGAAGAAAAAAGGCAAAATAATGTGTATCTGAACATTTTCGTGACAAAGAAAAGGATCGAGTTTTTCCTGTTTTCTAATTAGTCAATATATATATATATATATATATATATATATATATATATATATATATATATATATTAGTCATCCACATACAAGCCTGTTTTGCTGTCTCACACTCATCAGTGTGGCTAAATACATCCACCTGCCTCCAGCTGGGATTGAAACTTGTCTGATTCAGTGTCAGTTGGAGTCCCTACTCCCTAAACCATGGGTGCATGGAATGAGAGAGGGAGAATTTTAGAGTGTTCTATACATTCTTTCCAAGAGCATTTACTTTGTAGAACAGACTCTTAAGATTATGTTTCCTTAATCAATCTTTGTCTATGGTCAACTGTTATCTGACCAGTTGTCTCCTAGGAGGATGGGGTGATATAAATTTCAAGCTCTGATTTTGGCCATGCAGTCTTCTTCAGGTGTTTGTGACCTGGGTAAACTCCAGGGAATTTTGAACTGAACTCTTCATTTGAGCTATAGGCATTGATAATTTTTGTTTTGATGTTAATATCTAGGGATGTCTGGGTAGTACAGACTCACACCATTGAAATTGGATTAGCAATAAGTGAGCAGTACAAAAGAAGTAATTCTGAGTTCAATCCCTGGGCCAGATAGTACAGACCCAGACTCATAGAAAACATGGCAAGTAATAACGAAGCAGTACTAAGAACAAGAGATATACTTAGACATAGACAGTGGAATGAGAACAATCTACCCCTGTAGAGTAAATAAAATTTTCAATATTCTGTGAAGGTTACTTGGATTGACAGACACCTGAAGAAGTCCAGAAGAACTGAAATGTTATAATAACTCAAGGTTTGCTGTCACATCATGTTAAAACAACAATCTTACAATCTAAAAATATTTTCTGGCCATAAACAAACTGGAAAGGTTTGATAAACTGTACAAAATGAATCAATCTATTTAATAACAAAGATAAGGATATTAGTCTGACTGTAAATAATGTAATTAATTCCTTGTCCCAGGAATTTAGGCAGAAATTACAGTTATGTACATTGCTTGATTTTTATAAATTTTTTTCAAACGGAAATATAATTACTATTCTTACTCATTTTCATTGTATGATTTCAGGGAATCTCAATTTGCTCAAATTCATTAAATCCTTGCTGGATACTATGGCACGATCATTATCAAGCTTAACTGTATTATTCTCCATTCACTCCTCCTTATTGTACCCTTGTGTTCGACTGAGCTACATCTAGTAAATAATCTTTACATCATTGTTGATTAAAAAGTCATGTTCCATAAAATACCTATCTATCTATCTATCTATCTATCTATCCTATCTATCTATCTATCTATCTATCTATCCTATCTATCTACTATCTATCTATCCTATCCTATCTATCTATCCTATCTATCTATCTACCTATCTATCTATCTATCCTATCCTATCTACTATCCTATCTATCTATCTATCTATCTATCCTACTATCTATCCTATCTATCCTATCTACTATCTATCTACCTATCTATCTATCTATCTATCTATCTATCTATCTATCTACCTACCTACCTATCTATCCTACCTACCTACCTACCTACCTATCCTATCTACCTACCTACCTATCTATCTATCCTACCTACCTATCTATCTATCTACCTATCTATCTATCTACCTACCTATCTATCTACCTACCTACCTATCTATCTACCTACCTACCTATCTATCTACCTACCTACCTATCTACCTACCTACCTACCTATCTATCCTACCTACCTATCCTACCTATCTACCTACCTACCTATCTACCTACCTATCCTACCTACCTACCTATCCTACCTACCTACCTACCTATCTATCTATCTATCTATCTACCTATCTATATATATATATATATATACATTTTTTTTTCTAAGTATACTTAAACAAAAGCTTTGCCATTAATCAGCATAGATCAAACTTATACAGTGATCAGTTCGGATCAAAATTCAGCTATTAACTAAATCAAGTTGTGTGTTTATTTAGTCATCCTCATACAAGAAAGTGCCATCATGTATATGTAATTGCCATAGCTATACTGGCAATTCATTTCCCATGAAAATTTTGTGATAAAAATAGTTTTAAATAAAATGAAAACATTTTTGATTGCCATATATGTTTAAAAGCAGATTCAGATATCAATTTAAAATTTTTTTAATATAAATTTAACATTATATTTTATTTTGACATTTCTTTCTCTCTCTCTCTCTCTCACACACACACACACACGGGGAACAAAAATTCTCCGTGTATGTGTATATATATATATATATATATATATATATATATATATACATACACGTAAAGCACTCAATACAATAGCAGAGCAAATAGATAAGTAAATAGCTACATACTTGTGTGTGTGTGTGTGTGTGTGTGTCATGGTGAAAGTGAGTAATTTTTAACTGACTCTCTTATTGCTTTAAATGTTATTATAGTGGATACGTCAGGGATATATATATATATAATAAAATATAGTTTTAAGGTATGCTATATTTATGGGTTGAAGGGATTAATATCAGGATTAGCATCTGCATGTATGAAAGTAGACATTAAAATCAACATACGGAGGCAACAGTCTGTTTCATGCTAAATGCAGTTGTCAGTCCATGTGCAATGTTTTTGCTCAACTTTTTATATATACAGGTCAGTGATTCATTGTAGGTTGTATTATTCTAATGGTTATTTTTATATTTTACTTGCAATTGTTTATTTTATTTATTTTCAATTCTTGTTCATTTTCAGTCTTTAATTTTTAAGTTGTTTAGTAAAAATTTGTTTTTGTGTCTGCATTTTGAGAGGAGTTCAGATCATTTATGTTGTAGTTAGTTTTGGTCTGGGAAGGTAATTATACCTATTGTTTTCCTCTAAGCAGAATTTACATTGTGGTAGTGGTTGATCTGAGGCATTGGCATGTGAGTTATGTGTTCTCGTGTTTTGTTAGGCCTGACCTAGTGGTGCACACAAGCTGACAGTTCGAGAAACTCAAGTCTGCTTAGCAAAATGCATTGTAATCAATTGGTTGCTGTCATTGATGAGAGCTTTGATGAATGATCAGGCTAGCTTTAAAGAGACGGACACAATAGCATTGATCACAAGGCCAGGTTAGAAGGTTAAAATTAGTCCCTTTTCAGGCCGCTTGTTTTATTTCTGTCTGCTTTTGGGATGTTTCATGGAAGGTCTTAATTTTAAGGTCTTAACGTTAACAATGCTGGTTCTCTATGTGCCTCTGTTGCTTGCAAACTCTTCCCAGTTGTAAACATCAATGTTTACAACTCTGGTTAACTCTCACAATGGACCTCAAGTGGAATGGCTATATAGAATTCATAGCTAAATCTGCTGCTAAGAAAGTCGGTTCTCTGTGTAGGGCCAGGAAGTTTTTCTGGTCTGAAAAAATCTTGCACATATATAAATTTACCATCTTCTTTGGCATTGAATATTGCTGCCATATCTGGTAGGGTGTTCCTGCTATCCACCTAGGTGTCCTTGACAATATCCAATGTAGAATCTGTAATGTGATCGATCCTGCCTTGGCAGCTCGGATACAGTCACTTTCTTACCGGGGCAATGTGGCTTCCTTGTGTCCTGTCTACAAATACTTTCATGGCTTTTACTCTGATGAACTTAGCTCACTGGATGAATATGAATTTATTCAAGCCACAAGATCAGCAACTAGGTCCCATCCTTTTACTGTGAAACCAATAAAATGTAAACGCAAATTCTACTCCAGCAGCTTCTTTTCTCACACTTCCCACCTGTGGAATTCCCTTCCATTGACTTGCTTTTCTGACAGCTACAATCTCCAGGAGTTTAAGTGTAAAGTCAATAGTCATCCCCTATGTCAATAACTTGCATTGTCTCTCTCATTCTTCTTTCTCCGTCTTCTCCACTCATCGGCATTGTCATCCTTCTCTTACCCACTTCCTGACACTCCCTATAACCTGTCACTCTTTCTCATAACTTTCCTCATATGTAATTCCCTGCAAAACAGTGACAGTAAAATGCCTTGCTTGGGCGATATGATTATAGGAAAAAAAAAAAAAAATCAGTGTAACATTTAGAAAGTGAGTTTTTGAAACAGAGTTTGGTCTTATATTGTGTTTGTTTGCTCTGTCCAGTTCTCTGTTCAACATCTGTTTTGGACTTCAGTGGTTTTGTAATCGAGATATTTCCATTCCATTGTAGCCTGTATTTGTGGATATCGGCTTCCACAGAAACTGAGTTGGCTCTTTGTAAAACTTTCATGAATCACATACACATATTACTTTAAACATTATAATGGGTACTTTGGACAGTTAACCTTCATTTATATTTTTTCTAGTATGTTCTTTTTATTTTCAACCTGTTCTAAGAATTCTAATGTAATGAAAGAAAAAAATTCTCACCTCTTAGCTGTTATTAATGCAGCTTAATGAGAAACTAATGTTTAATGTATATAAAACAAATTAAATTAGCCTTGGATGTCTCCCTGAATATACCTACCTACTTATGTCATTGACTAAAGTTGAGATCATAGTCCACAAATCTGCATGAACCATGGTTAATTGTGAACTTCATAATTCTTTCCATGGTTGTATAGTATGTTTTGACTAGTATTTCTTCCATCTTAATTTCACTTGTTTTTTATTACATTAGTAGTATTAGTAGTAATATTATCTTGAATTTTATTATTTTTAGATGAAGCATTGTCAGCCATTATTCATTTTTGACTAGGATTTCTTTCATCTTAATTTCACTTGCTTTTTATTACATTAGTAGTATTAGTAGTAATATTATCTTGAATTTTATTATTTTTAGATGAAGCATTGTCAGCCATTATTCATTTTTGACTAGGATTTCTTTCATCTTAATTTCACTTGCTTTTTATTACATTAGTAGTATTAGTAGTAATATTATCTTGAATTTTATTATTATTAGATGAAGCATTGTCAGCCATTATTCATTTTTGACTAGGATTTCTTTCATCTTAATTTCACTTGCTTTTTATTACATTAGTAGTATTAGTAGTAATATTATCTTGAATTTTATTATGATTAGATGAAGCATTGTCAGCCATTATTCATTTTTGACTAGAATTTCTTTCATCTTAATTTCACTTGCTTTTTATTACATTAGTAGTATTAGTCATAATATTATCTTGAATTTTATTATTATTAGATGAAGCATTGTCAGCCATTATTCATTTTTGACTAGGATTTCTTTCATCTTAATTTCACTTGTTTTTTATTACATTAGTAGTATTAGTAGTAATATTATCTTGAATTTTATTCTTATTAGCTGAAGCATTGTCAAATATTATTAATCTTTTACTAGGATTCCTTTTATATTGAATTAATTTCTAGTTCAGGACTGCATGAGTTTTCCTTCTCCTAGATGTGTTGCCAAGCATAGCTAAAGAATTTGAGTTTTGTTTAATGGCATAGCCACCTTTGTGCGTTATTTAATGCCAAAAATGGTGGTGGTGTTTAAGGTTTTTTTTTAATGTTTGGTTATAGTGTTGATTTAGTCAGATTTTGATTAAATTTTTATTATTTTAGAAAACTGAAGATGTCTTCTAGTTTCGTATTCAAAAATGTATTACTGGTAGTAATTTTTTTTCCTTCAAAAAATGTATTATGGCAATAATTTCTTTTTCTTTTAAAAATGTGTTATAGTAATAATTTTCCTTTAAAAAAATGCATATTTTTCTAAAAAAAAAAGTCTATTTTTGTATATATTTCTATAAAAGTCTATTTTTATACTTTCATAGTGTTTTCACCCTAGTTTAGGAGGGTGCTAACTATTTGCCCATAGCTGGGACCCTAACAGGTGCTACCACTCCGGGTCAGGGTGGACCTGGGAACAACAGCAATTAAGAGGTGGTTCCATGCTCCTCACAACCTCCAAATCAGAGGCTTTGCTGCCGGGTGCAGTTTACTGTCATCCCCAGAACCCAACTAAAAAGTACTGTCTTTTCTGCTATTTAACCAATAGGTGAAAGAAAATGGATTCATAACTTTCCAAAGGCTTTGTGAAAAAGTGGATATAATAAACTCTACTAGAATTTGAACTTGGCTTGCCAATGTCTTCTTTCAACTGCTAACCCTAACTCATTATGTGAAGGTGGTGCAATGTTTCGTTTATGTGATCTTTTGGTAATCAGTTATTGAAAAGAAAAACATTTACACTTTGAACAGAGGGGAGAGAATGTGTCTATTTTCATATGATTGAAGGAAACTGTTTTTGCTTTTATTGTTAGGTGTGTTTTCTTTTCATTTGTGTTTTAACCCTACTTCAAATAACCTGTGGTCCTGGGTATGATGGTAAACTGCACCCAGCAGCAAGGCCTCTGATTGGGAGGTTGTGAGGAGCATAGAACCATCTCTTAATTGCTGTTGTTCCCAGGTTCACCCTAACCCGTAGTGGCAGCATCTTTTAGGGTCCCAGCTATGGGAAAATAGTTAATCCCCCAAACTGAAGTCTAAACACTATGAAAGTATAAAAATAGACTTTTATAGAAAAATATACATTTTTGAAGGATAACTATTACCAACAATACATTTTTGAAGGAAAAAATTATTACCAGCAATACATTTTTTGATACAAAATTAAGACATCTTCTGTTTTCTAAAATTAAAAAAAGATTACAAAAAACTTTTCACCAAACTCTGACTAAATCAGCCTTCTCACTATAACCGAACATTAAAAAAAATACCTTAAAATCCTAACTTTTTGGCATTAAATAACCCACAGAGGTTGATATGCCATTAAACAAAACTTAAACTCAAATAACCTGAAAGAGAACTGAAAATGCTATATTAAGTGCTTTTTATTCTTTCCCCACTCTTATTTAATCTCACATGAAACTCAATATACCTCACTCTCCAATTTGAAGTCTTTTAAGATCTAAATATTGTTCAACAGATTTCTACTTGGCAGCATTTCACAAATGACTTCATCATTTGGCTGCTTGACAATGTTTGAGAAAACCTGCCAAAAAGTGTATGAATTTTCTGCCCAAACTTTGCTAATCCTATTTTGGATTTCTTTTTTCTTACCTTGAGTTTTCTTGTTGTACATTAGCTTTTGGTTTACTACACATTTTGGTATCCCAAGTAGCATCTTCTCATTTTATTTTTGTTTCTTCAGTGTTTACAACTACCCAGCAAATACAAGAGTAGCAAGCTTCTTGCTTACGAACTCCTCTGTCTGATGTTTGTGCGTCGTGACAACACATTTCTACCTCCTGATTCTCTCACCCACTTCTATCAAGCCTTGCATCTGGGGCTGGTTTCCCAGGAGCAGGTGAGTATATAGATGTTTTAGTAAAATTTTACACCCTAAAAAGATTTATCGAAAGCTCCCAAAAAAAAATAAAGGCATTTTGATTCTTTTTCTCCCCACAAAATCTTTAAAACAATCTTTTTATTTTTCTTTGTTAAAACACCTTTTTTTTCTTTGTTAAAACACCTTTTTTGCTTTGTTAAAACATCCCTTTTTTTCTTTGTTAAAACATCCCTTTTTTTCTTTGTTAAAACATCCCTTTTTATCTTTGTTAAAACACCCTTTTTTTTCTTTGTTAAAACACCCTTTTCTTTTTTTTCTTTGTTAAAACACCCTTTTCTTTTTTTTCTTTGTTAAAACACCCTTTTCTTTTTTTTCTTTGTTAAAACACCCTTTTCTTTTTTTTCTTTGTTAAAACACCCTTTTCTTTTTTTTTCTTTGTTAAAACACCCTTTTCTTTTTTTCTTTGTTAAAACACCCTTTTCTTTTTTCTTTTTTTTTCTTTCTTGATCTTAAGTTTTTAATTGATATACCCTATCTACTTTTTATACTATTTACATTGTTTTGAACTGTTATTCTAATCTTTGTCATATTCGCAATGTTTCATCTAGTGGATAAGTGTTGGTTGAAGTGATCCAGTGATACCTAGATCTATCTACCCTGGTGGACAAAATAAAGGATTTTGTTGGAAATTCCAGTGTATATCACCTGAAAAAGGCTGAAGCGTATAATGGCTGAAACATTGTGAATGTGACAATAAAGATGAGGACAATAGTCTAAACAATATTCTCAGAAATATAGACCCTGTTTTCTTAAGTATAATACAATGCTTTGTTTTCTGTAGCTAAAAGCAGTGAATAAATGACATCCTTGAATATAATACAGTCTTCTAGTACAGCCATGTGTATGTGAATCTTTTTTTTTAAAAGTTGTATCATATCCATTGATGTTATATATATTTCACTAAAATATTTAATTTTTCATGATATTAAAGAATAATAAAGAACTGGATGTTTAGCTATTGCTATTTCTTCTAATTACAGTTTCAAAATGTATTTTGGGGGGAAGCTGCTTTGTTATAATATTCAGTTAGTCATTTAAGTGCCATATGTGATACATGCTTGGGTGATCATGTCTTGAAAGAGACATGACTGACTGGGCAGAAGATTATCCCGCCATTACTTTCTGCAGTTGAGTGGTTGCCAACCAAGGCTGTAGAACCTAATCTGTCCTGTTATTTCACCCATAATTGGAGGGAAGAAACAGATTAATACCTTTCCCAAGGGTATTTGCATGTAAAGTGAATGCAAGGAATTCAACTGGAATTCGAACTCGGCTCCCCGATTTCTTGTTCCGAGCTGATATCAGCTCTCCGGATGTTCTGAAAACATGATAGATATTGTGCATTCCCTTTAACTTTTTTAATCAATGTCTATGAATATTCCACCTTACAGACATAAGACATTGATTACATCATTTGGTAAATTTTTGATTTGTTCCCCGAAGGCCTTGACCCCGTCACATCTTTCCAAAACATCCTTAATTCCATACAAATGTATATGCTGAACTCAAATCGATAATTGTTTATTGAAGAAACTTACCTTTTTTCATGTTATCAACCAGAAAAAAATCGGACTATATCTCACCCCTTACCACCGTTCTCATATCTGATTTACTGCTGAATGACATGAGGTGGAGGATACTTATTTCGGCCTATTTACTTCCTTTGAGCAATTACTCTGCGATTTGTTTGGTTTTGGAACTCAATTTCCGCATAGTAATTGCAAAAAGAAAGTAAAAAGGCTGAAAAATCAGCATACTATGCGTGCAGTCATTTTGCAGTAAATAATATTTTTGAAGTGTGGTTACGGGGTGAGATAAACAGCGACAAGAAATTGGACATTTTTCTGGTTGATAACTTGAAAAAAGGTAGGTTTCGTCAATAAACAATTATTGATTTGAGTTCAGCATTTACTTTTGCACGGAAATAAAGATGTTTTGGAAAGATTTGAAGGGGTAAAGGTCTTTGGGGAACAAATCAAAAATTTACCCATCATTTCCCAAATAACTATTGCCGACATATGAAATACCTTTTGCAAACAATTGTTATCAACTTCGACTTATATTTTTTGTTATTTGATTGATTGTATTTGTAATCTTGTTGTTTCAAGTATGTTTCTCTAGCACTCTGTATTATTGGTTCTTATATTGTATTCATGTCTATGCTTAGCTGGCTTAGGAGATTTTTGTGACTTAGCATATGTGCTGATTCCTTAAGTTTTCATATTTTCCAGTGTTCTCTCTCTATTATTTCACCTTCATCCCATAGGAGACAGTAATCTTCTTTTTCTCTTCATATGCGGTCAGCCACACCTGAGTTTTTGTATTTCCCCTATCTTGAGGACAACAGTTTGAACACTGTAAATAGTGTAAATAGTGACAATACTGTATATCAAAAATATAAACAAATATTGAAGGATCAATATGGACCTGATATATTAAAAATATGGAGACCAATAGAAAAGTCCTACCAGAAACTGGCATGAATATCGAGCCATTTAACATTTCTACACCGATGCAGTGACTTACGACTCATCCCTTCCAAGACTTCTTTCCAATTCAAGAAGAGCTAGTCTGGCCACAGAAAAAGCAAGACACTCCCTTGTCTAAGAAACTAGTACAGCGATTCCTAAACTGGGAGGAATTTTCCCCTGGGGGAAATTTGAAGCTATCAGTGGGAATATAATTACACTACCTACTAAATAAAAAAAAAATCTCAGATGGATTTTCTCATGAGAAAGAGAGAGAGAGAGGGGATGACAAGGAACCCATTTATATGTCAGGTGAATGATGTCCCTGAGGACATGCAAAATGAGTTCTTGGAGCTCAAACATGACTCTTTTGCCAAGAATGAGTTTCCTGCACAAGATCTTGAAGAATTCTGGGTTAATATGCGTGGAGCATATCCTCAACTGAACAACAACACATTGAAAATCTTCAGACTGTTTTCCACAACTTACCTTTATGAGTCAGGATTTTCTACTTTAATCACAATCAAGCCCAAAGCACAAAACCGAGTGGAGATGGAATGTGACATACGTTGTGCGCTTGCCAAAACTAACCCTGATATACCTTTATCCTCTGGCTATACTAGCAAGAGGTCCAGTTACTACTGTACCATGTGAACTCAATAAGATCAGAGATACAGTTCACAATGAAGAAAGAATACTACTACAAACTAGCATTCCTGGATTTACTAACATCTCAGAGCATGAGTTGAAGACATTCATATACCGCAAGCCAACATTCACCGGACAATACCTCAACTTCAACTTCTCCTACCCCCTATACAGTGTGAAAAAAATTCTGCTGCTTATAATATCAAGCAAAAGTCATAAGTGGCTACTCAGAGATATATGAACAAGAAAACAGTAGCTTACTATGTAACTATCCTGGGTACATGACAACAGCTCCGACAAACTGAAATAGAAGGGTGTAAGAGGATAGTGACACTCAGTGTAGGCAGACAGAAGCTGTTTTCTATGTGAAGGGATTATTGGAAAAATACAAAAGATCTGTGGCCCATATAACACCAGGACGGCCTTCAAAAGTGGCTCAATACTTTGCAGACACCTCTTTGGGTAAGATCTCCCAAAGAGAAAGACATGGTTAAGGACTGCGTGTGTATGCCATTCCATGCAGCTGTGGTAAGAAATATAGAAGAGAAATGGGCCACCCCCTTAAAATAAGACTGCAATAACACCGTAAAACTGTAACACTAAGAGAAATAGAAAAATCAGATATGGCTAACCATATATGGAGGGAAAAGGGAGATCAGCGCCCCCCGTGGGATGAAGTTGAAATAATAGAGAACACCACTGGAAAATATGAAAACTTAAGGAATCGGCACATATTCTAGGCTACAAAAAAACCTAAGTTGGCCAAGCATAGAAATGAAATACAATATGGAAACCAGAAATATGAAGTGCTAGAGAAAGACATTAACAACAGAATTGTAATATCTGGTTAAAAAAAAATAAAAAAAAATTGGTTACTGAGACATTAGGTTTATAAGTCCCAAAATTTCAAAAACTGATAACCTCAAGAACATTTGGCCCAGTGGATAAGTGTTGGTTAGATCCAGTGACTTGACCCAAAAAGTTACTGGCTACAGCAGAGGTAAACAAAACTTCAAAAGTTGAGTTAAAAGGAGATAACTGATCCTGAGACAATCTGGAAAAGACATGACTCATAGAACTAGAACAATCTAACACCCCCATTCCGAAATAAAGGGTTCAGTTCAAAATTCCAGTCACAGGAGCATACAGTAGCAATGAAGATAAGAAGAACAGTCGAAACAATGTAAATAGTGTAAATAATTACAATACCTCATTTTGGAAATATAGACAAACAGTTATTATCTCTGAAAAATTTTGAATATTTATTAAATGAGATTTATTTATTTTTGTTAACCTGATGATTGCTTGCTTAATGTGCTATTGAACATGACTGCATTTTTTCATTATTTAACAGTGAGATCACTATGGTTTATAATTATTTTTTGGGCAAGTTTATTGTTATGGACAGAGAAAGAATGAAAATCCAGTTTTAATTTTTATTTTTATCATTATACAAACTAATGACAAAAAGAAAAAAATATAATTATCCAATCCAATACTATTTTTAAAAAGAATTAAATTTTCATTGAGCGCCTAAAAATGTTTTTCTGATATATTTTATTTTTTTATAAAAAACAGTGTCTGTATACTTTCATTTTTATTCAAACTATTATCCTTATTTTAATTGTTTTTAAATGTTACTTGAGTAGTTACTTGGTAGAATTGTTGTCTATATTTTAGCATTGAAAACAAACAAAAATTAGAACAGTATTTTGAATAAAATTAAAACAGAGTATTTTTATATTTGCTTTTTCTAACAAAATGAGGAAAAGAGATTTCCCAATTTTTTAATTATGTATAAATAGATTTGCAGTTAAATTTACCATGAAATTTGTTAAACTTTAATCTGTTAATAGAGATTTATTTATATAATTGGATCTTTTTCTTTTTTTCCCCCCTTTTAAATTTTCAGGACATGGTAAATGTGTTGGTGAGACATTGTGGGCCTTGGTTTCTTTCTGCTCCTCTGCCTGGTTCAACTTTGCTAATTCTAGATTCTGTCCATGCTGCAGGAAGTATTGTTTCCAGTTTAGATGTAGATGTATGTATTCAAATTGATTTGTAAAATTCTTTGTTTCTGAAGAATAATATTCAACACTGATGCACACACACACACACACACACACACAGAGACTCCAGCCTTGGAAACAGATCTTGTAATATTTCTTCATCAGAGAATATTTTATACATTTAATTCGTTCTGATAGAATTTGGCAAAAGACTTTTTTTTTTAATTCCAAAAAGAAGTTTTGTCTTTCATTCTGACATGAAAACACCAACCTATCACATGAAGGCAAAAACATTCTTTTTTAATTTTTATTTTAATTCAGAATTTTTAAAAAAGATTTTTTTTTAATTCAGGAAATTTTTTTTTATTTAGCTTGTTTTAAAGAGTGAATTAGAAAAGGATGACAAAATAAATTCCAATATTTTTTTTTTGTTAGATTTTAGGAAATGGCAATATTTCACGTTTGGTTCACATATTTTCATAATCTTGTAAATTTAGTAATTTGAGAGAGTATACCGTAAGATTACTTTTAGACATGTCAGATTAAATAAATTGCAAATATTGTGTCTGTTTATTTTTAATAAAATTTGTTCATACTCACGGATAATCTTTTGTGTATTATCATTGAAAGATGTAAGAAATGAGCAGTAACTTTGACAGAAGATTTTATTCTTTTCTTGCTATTCCCATGCTTTAACATGTGCATGCTCTTGACATTACAACATAAAAAAAAAATTCATTTTGGATAATTTTCATGTTCTAATGAACGCTAAGCAATTTGTCCATCGTTACATTTGAAGTAATTTTAACAACAGTTTTGCGGCTATTTTTTACCACAACTCACACCCTAAAAATGATCTCGGAAGGAGATTGAAAGTACTTGGGAATATCGAGAAATGAATAAAATCATCTGTCAAAGTTACAGCTCATTTCTTGTATCTTTCAATTATAATGAGCAAAATGTTATTTGTGAGCATGAACAAATTTTATTAAAAATAAGCAGAGACAATATTTGCAATTTATTTAATCTGACATGCTTAAAAGAAAATTTGCTGCCGAAATACACAAATAGTAAAGTCGCTGTATACTAATTCAACAATCGATGTTGTTGAGGGAGTATACAGTAATAGTGGTGTAAAGAGAAAAACTGTGCGGTTGACACATTTTTTTTTTAATTTATATTTTTGGGGTGTTTAAAGGTTAAACTTTGCTATGAAAATTTTAATGGAATGTGTGAACTTGTAACATTAAGTTGAAATTTATATTTTTATCTTTTGATTTTAATATGGTGAATTTTTTTTTCCTGTTTAGGCTCCAAGAGCAGAAGCTGTTGCACTGCTAGGTGCACTAATCTGTTTTCCTAATCATTATGGGGACTTGACAGTATTACAACCTAAAACTTTAGTCCGTACACAGCTATCTGCTACTGAGCTGAAGGTAAGATCAATTTATTACTCTTATTTGATATTAATTTTAATTAGATCCATGAAAATTTTACTATCCTTATTTGAATTTTTTGATGAATCTTAAGTTAATGATTGAATAAGTTCCTTGTGAGTTTAAAAACTATAAAATACACATGAAAATTCCTTTTAGTGCCATGTTAAATATTTGAGTTTAACAAATCTATAACAAAATATTGCAATAGCAATCATAAACATGAATGCAAGTCATTATTTACAGAAGTAAGAGGGTACAACTGAAAAGATTAAAAACTGACAATGGTTTCTGTTTTGCTGAAGGAGTGCAAGAAAAATGTCTACAAATTTCTTTATTACAATAATTGGTTTAAATTTTATGAAGATTTGACATTTTTAACTGGATTTGTATGAAATCTCTTTTTTTTTTTTGTTAAACTATAGATAAACCATTTTTCTTTTCATTTTTTTTAATGTTTGTTTTTTAAATGTTGTTAATGTTATTTATTTTTAATGTTTTTTTTTTTCATATTCACAGTGTTTTCATGTTAATGATAATATTAGTGAACAATGATTTTTGGTTTATGATTGGAGATTTTTTTTTTTTTTCAGGATCTTATCATTGATCTATTGTTAAAAGCAGGAAAACATGACTCGGCAAGCATAGCCAAGTAAGATTATGTTGTAACAATTTTATAAAATCATTTTTATATTTATTGTGGATAAATCCCACTTGTATTTTTTTTTTCGTTTTGCTCTTTACCATAGCACAATTAACTGATCCATTCTTGAAAGTAAATAACGTGCAATTGTGATCGAATCATTTTTATTGTAAGAAAAGATATACAAGTCGTGCTGAAAAGATTTTGAATCAGTCAATATGCCCTTTAAAAAATTGTCTGATTTTTAAGAATTGGTTTGGGCTGAGAACTTTTCAGCACCCCTTGTGAGTTCAAATCCTGTTGGAAGTTATTTTATTCCAGTTTCACAGCATCTACCAAAACCCACAGAAAAATAAAATAAAAAGTAGAAAAAGAATTAATTTTCTATCTGATTAAAAGCAACCAATATTATTCAAGGAAATTATTGCAATTAATATAACCATTTTGTTTCTTTTTAGATGTATAGCTCTTAGTAGTTTAGGTATCTTCACATATGAAGAACTTTCACATGGTACTCTTCATCCAAAACTCAAAGAAGCTACAAATGTTTTACTTGGTGCTTTAAAGGTCAGTGAACATTTTTCTTAATTTCTTCTTTTTATGATTTTCTCTTTTGAATAGAAAGTCAGGGAAATTGAATAATTTAAAAATAAGGTTAAAGAGGGGAGGTCAGCATTGCCCTTATCCATATTTTGAAATTATAATTGTATCATTCAATTTTAAATTACAGTAGATAATGCTCCTTCCGAGTAAGTTTCTTGGATATATGTTGTTTTGGTAAAATGCATGCTTAATAAGATCTGAATTGACAATCCTAAATTGCATGTTATTTTTTTAAAAATAGCTTGCAGTCTAGACTATTTTTATTTACTTATTTTTTTTTTTGGAGATAGGGAAGGTAAGAAAGGGTTCCTGAAAATTGAAAGAAATCTTTTAGTTTTTTCATGCAAAGAAAAGTATCTACATCTTCAAATGTACCTGAAATCTTGAAAGTAATAATTTTTAGATTTCATGTGCAGGGATCCTAAGATGCCTAATATGTGTGGGAATCCTAAGATGTTTTTCTATTTATAGTATGGGATACATATTTTTTTTATTAAAATAAGCAACAGGAAAACACAATAGAACATTCTAGAAAAATTGGATCAAAACAGCAGTAGAATTTAGATTACATTTTTATATTTCTCAACCAATCAGCTAAAAACTTAGAATAAGAACATTCTAGAAAAATAGGCTTGGAAGTAAATTAACACAAAAATATTTAGGCCCCAAAACAAAAATGTAAAATAATAAATCTGATTGGTCAGTAAATGTTTTCACACCCTAATGTTAGGAAGATTAGTTGATCCCCTATTAATGTATATAATACACACAGTTAGAAAAAAAGGTCAGTCACCAAGCAGGCCATTAAGTCCGCATGCCACCGTATACTTTGTCGGCCATGTCATTTCTTCCATGCCAAAAGTTCGTGACCTCACTCCAAGGACCTTAAAAAGAATAAACCGACGAACTTGCTTTCAGCAACACGGCTGTCGCCAACTGAAACGCACCAAATGTAAGTAGGAAAGGCTTATTTACAGACTCTGCTAATGTAAGCTTATACACGTTTTTGGACAAAAATTAACTTCTTGCCAAGTTTATATTTCTCAAAAAGGCAATTTTCGAATCATGTATTTTGTTGGTTTCTACATACCATTTTATTTGTCACATAATAAATTGTTTGTTGTTGAATGTCCGTTGTGAATTATTCCTTCACTTTACGCGATTGCAAAATAGAATGTTGTATTTGTGGGGGAAATAATCAACATACAACCCAGCAAATACCAAATCCCCCACAATAGACATGAATTTTTTTTTTTTTTTTTTTTAAATCAATTTGAAAAGTTAAAATTGTAATTTTGCCTAGATTTCTTGTATATTAACAAGAATAATGAATTATTGCTTTTCTTCAATTTGCAGTACTTTTCTGAAATAAAAAAAGAAATTATTCTTTTGCGTGTTATTGATTTCAGTGTCCAATAAAAATAGTGGCTAAAGTTGCCTCTGATATGTTGATGCTGTTGTGTGATCATGTAGACACACTTCTCAATTATCATCCAGATTTACCTAAGAAGATAATTGAGGTGAGTTAATTTGATTTTTTCTTTTTTATTTATTTATTTTTTTAAATGTATTTATTTTCATTTATTTTAAATCTTAAATTCATAATTAAGCAATACTAAATAATCACTACTAGACGTGATATCCTTAACCATAGGCAGCAGAATAAGAAGAATCTATCCCTGTAGATTAAATAAAAAGTTTAGTTTAGAATTCAATGAAGTCTGGACAGAGAAAATGATATATGAATAAGCAATCAAATAACATTTTTTTTAGTCATTTCACCCCCAAACAAGGCAATAAAGCAACTAAGACACAACCAAAGTTGAGGTCAATCGGTAATATACTGACAAATTATTAAAATATGTGTATGTCTTATCCTTATTTAGAATATTTCTTCCCTCTTAGTTTTAGTATACAACTAGATAGCTACCATTCGCATTAATTATAATTTTTTCCTCCTCTTTTTTATATTAAAAGAAAACATGTGTCAAAAGTATGGTTATTTCCTTGACACCACTATTACTGTAAACACTTTTGCAATATTTATTTACAAGATTATAAAAATATGTGAACTATGTATAACTAGCAGTATAGTCCGGCGTTGCTCGGGTGTAATGAAAGCTTTAAAGCTAATCCATGGTCCTGGAGCTCAGACTCTTTGGACGTTGGCACGAAAGACTAAAAAGCAATAGTTGTTTCCAGTTAAAGCGAAACCGTAGACTGAAAGAAAAATTAATCGATGTAAGTCAATTTTGGTTCCCTGGTATCGATATCAAATAAGTTTTTTTCGTTGTAAACTGAATATTGAAGGCTAAATATGTCCTCTGAATAAATGGTATCATGGCTGAGACTAAGAACTACAATTATACCTACTTAGAGCCAGACCTGAAGCAAAAACTAAAATAAAAGGGCTGAAAAAATACAGACACACACAAACATCTTGCCTTTTATATATATATATATATATATATATATATATATATATATATATTGTTTTTCTGCACTATTGTAAGAACTGTAACCTTGAAACTTCTGAATATCGTTTCTTATGTCTTTGTCTATGAGTGCATCAAATTTGATTAAAATCGGACCACTTCTTCTATAACCCGATTTCTTTCAATTATCAATTTTCGATATTTATTGGGGGTAGCTCGACACAAAACCTAGCTAAGAACACTCGCAGACGCTTATAGTACAACTGTAAATTTTTAAGAAAATTGGTTTGGCTGTTTTGGAGTCTATAGGTAACGGACACACACACACACAAAGTTCCATTTATAAATAAGTTTACATTAGATACAATATTTACCATTTTATAAATAAGTATGACAACAAGTTTTTAATTCAATCAATTTACCCCAAGCAAAACAATAATGTCACTAAGACACAAGGGGTTACTGCAAGTGAAAGAGAATGAGAAGACTTTAGAAGAAACAAGAGATAAACCTCTACCCCTGTTCAAAAGACCAAAGAACAGGGTAAAATGGATGAGAGACAAACCTATCTACCTCTGTTTCATATCTTTGTTGTCAATTCTCAAGACTAAAGGAAATATATACATCCGTTTTTCATATGTTTGTGTTTGATTAAAATTCTAATCATGGCTTGTTAAAAATCAAACAATGCCTAAGAAGTCAGGTGTATACAGTAATAAACGTATCAAGGAAATAATCATCCTTTACAACCCCCCACCCCACACTAACCCTTTTTTGTTGGTGGGTTAAACATTGCTAAAATTTTGTACTCCAAAGAATATCTTTAGTGGATATTGGCTCAGAACAAGGACTCAGGTAGCCAAGTTAAAATTCCAGTTGAATTCCTTGCATTCACTTATGCACAAATACACTTGGAAAAGGTATTAATCCATCTCTTCCCTCCAGTTATGGATTAAATAGCATGGCAGATTGGGTTCTATAGCTTTGGCTAGCAACCAGTCTACTGCAGAAAGTAATGGCAACTTACTGCTGGATAATCATCTGCCCAGTCAATCATGTCTCTTTCAAGACCTGATCGCCCAAGCATGTATCATATATGGCACTTAGCTGACTGATTTAGTTTTAAACTGTTAATCACATTTTTTGAATAATATCTTTTCATTTTTTTTTTTTTTTTTTTTTTTTTTATCAGTTCACCCCAAGCAGGGCAATAATGCCACTAAGACACAAGGAGTCCTGGGAGTGAAAGAGAATGAGAAGACTTTAGAAGGAAGCAGAAATCCAATTCTAAATTAATTATATTTCTAAACCATTTTACTATTTATTTCTTGAAAAAGAATTAACAAACCAAGAAATTCTTCCTAATCAATTGGGGATCTTTCTTGTTGTTTTAGCCACAGCCAACAGTCTAAAACATAGTGGGTCAATGATCTTAGAGGGACACAGTTTTGACCTTTGTCAAAAGGCCTTTCTTCTTTATTAAGACTCTTGATGTGAATTTACACTGTTCCCAAAAAAGAAAAAAACAGAATGTCAAATCAAACAAGTGTGTCTACTAAATGTAATGTTTAAAGTAATCAAAAATATTAAATTGCAAATAAATTTAATAAATTTTTTGATCTAATGAAAAGTACTAGGCATTTAATTCTAATAACTATGATCAGAATTAATAATTATTAGTTTCTGTTGAAAGTAGTTCTGATGCGGGTGCTGAATAGTTCTTGGGCCTCAAAATTTGTCCAAATAACTGGACATTAATTTTTATTTTATTTTGGAGACTTCTTTGATAATCCACTTTCACATATTTTTTAGAGATTTTTTTTGTTTTAGTCTGACACAAAGCCACCAGTTGTATTTACATTTGTTACTATTTCAAACTGATTACTTATTTAAATACTAACCAGGTTAGATATTACTAATTCGGTGATCGGCTGAGAACCGTTGTATCCGACGAAATTTGACAGCCTAATTTTGTTTTGGTTTGAAGTAAAGGCTAGTTTTATGAATGCACAGACACATTATTTTATTATTTACTTATTAAGTCTGTTTCACACAGTGTGTTTTTTTCCCTTGGACTCTACTGAGCTGTGTAGCTGTTTTTATTTTCTTTTTTTTTGTTTGTTTTGTGCTAGTATGCAGGCAGTTTGAAATAATTTAATTCCTTTTATTTATTAACCCATTCATGTTGTTGGATTCTATCTTTTACAGTTCCTCCTTCATTTTTTTTTTTTTTAATCATCTCACCCCAAGCAAGGCATTCCACTGCCACTATTGCGCATGGGGCTACATAGGGGAAGGTAAAGAGAAGGAGTGGTTAGACATAGGGAATGTCAGGAGGAAGGTGACAGATGAGTAAGGATACCGAGGATGAGGGTTATGGGAAGAGTGTTTGATAGAATAGGAGAAGGTTAGTGTGTTAGGAGGTGTCTATTGACCTTACATTTAAACTCCTGGAGATTGTAGCCGTCGGGGAAGCAATCGTGTGGAAGGGAATTCCACAGTCGGGAAGTGCGAGGAAAGAAACTGTTGGAGTAGAAGTTACGGTTGCATTTTATCGGTTTCACTGTAAAAGGGTGGGATCTAGTTGCTAATCTAGTATCTCGTTCTTCATACATAGATTACAATTTCTTCCTATGGTTTTCTCTGTCTTTCTATATTATATCCCATTGTGCGACTTTGTACACTATATCCAATCCTATTCCTTTCCATTTTTCAATTCCCATATGTGATTTACTTGACTAAATATTTGTTTTTGCTGTAAGGACAAGAAAGAAATATGTTGCCAATATATATAACATAATGTTTTCTTTTCATTTCTGCAGGCAATTGCCTTAACTGTTCCAGAAATTATGCCAAATCTTGATCAACCAAGCACTGAAGATGAGAAAAGAGTAAGAATTATTTCTTTATTATTTTTATTTTTATTATTTTGGCTCTGATTTGTATCTTTTGGCAATGAACTTTGAATTTTTTCTTATTTTTGTTCAGTTACTAGAGTCCATGTTGTTCACCACAGTAGAATGGTGTGTTCGAATGCCTATGCATCTCCTGTTGGAAACTTCCGGCACAGAAAAATCTTTACTTTATAAGGTGTTCCAAGTGAGTATCATTCTTTTAGTCTCAAAGTGTTTAGACCTTCACTCCTTTTTAAGGATCAGCAATTCCTCAAATTATATTTTGTTATTAATACTTGCATTAATTCCTGACCACTGACGATCTCTTTCTTGCTGATTTTCAGAGCATTCCTATAGTAAAGTTATTAGCAATAAATTTACATTATACATAGAACTACCCTATTCTATCAGTAATTCTTGCATTCAATCTTGAACACTGACAAACCCTTTCTTTCTGATTTTCAATGTATTTCTGTCGTAAAATCATTAGTAATACATTTCTATTATACATATAATTCAATGAAGAAAGTTTGCATTCACTTCTGACCACTGACAATCTCTTTCTTCCTGATTTTCAATGCATTCCTATAGTAAAAACATTAGCAATAAATTTACCTTATACCTATAATAGCCCTATTCTATCAGTAATGCTTGCATTCACTCCTGACCACTGACAATCCCTTTCTTCCTGATTTTCAATGCATTCCTATAGTAAAAACATTAGCAATAAATTTACATTATACATATAATAGCTCTATTCTCTCAGTAATTCTGATTTTTCATTCCTAATTTTCTTCAGTTGGGTAATAGAATTTTTATAAAAGAAATAATTAATTTTTCTGTAAAAGTGGGGACAAAATTGTGACATTCCTATTCTCTTGATATACTTGTGAACTTAATATATTGTATGTTTTCTAACCAAATAAAGGTAACCATTGATAATTCTCTGAATTATTTATACAGTTTTCAATGTTTCTTCACCTACTCATTATATATATTCCTTAGTAAAGAAAAGCATTTAAAGATTTGGTTATTAAATCTTCTCATGAAGTAAATTCTTCAAATGTCCTGAATTCCAACAGTTAATCTCACCATGATATTAAGTTTTGATACACGAAATGATGCACTTTATAGGAAAGAAATAAAATGCTTCTGAAATGTTAAGTAACTGATTTATTGAGTTGAAATAGGCACGATATTGATAAATGACTGTTCTGTAATGTACCTCTACATTCTTGATCCCATCTTGAAAAAATTCTCATTCTTTGATATGATAAACAGTTCAAATGCTTTGATTACCTCTTAGTTATTAGAGAATGTTGTATCGCGTATAAAAAAACTAAAAATGTACAAATAATTATCAGTAGGAGAGATATCAGGTGAATAAAATTTCATAATTCAGGCTATGCAGCTTTTGAAAAGTTGATTGAGAAGTGTGGTCATGTGTTATGGTGCAGCAAAATTCGGACATCCCTATTCATAAGTCTATGATGTTTGTTTTTCAATTTTTCATGCATACACTCAATTTCTCCCCAATATGAGGTTGCTGTTATTGTTTTTTTCTTGAGACAAGAATGAATAAGGAATAACCCCTTTGAAAGACCACCACCCAGCAAATATTAACTTTTTATGGTGCAGTGGAGGTTTGGGTATTGTTTTTGGTGATTCACTTGAATCTAACCACTGGCCTACTTTCTCATTGTTGTCAAAGAGTATCCATTTATCAACACATGCAATGATTTGATGCAAAAATGCTTCTTTTTTTTCTCAGTTTGTACTTGTACAGTAAAATTACTTGACACTGTTTTATTGGGCTTATGAGTAACAAGATACAGAAAAAAAAAAAATTATGTAAAAAAAAAAAAAGTTGGGAATAAGTCAAAATGTTTTTATATACTAAGGAGGTTACTCTGTTAGATGACTAGAGTAACAACTAACCAAAAAATGCATCATTTCCTGTGTGACAACCTAATATTTAGAAATTCAAAGTGATTATAAGTTGAACTTTTACCATTTCATAAATTATCATTATATAGTTTACTTAATTATGACTGTTTTATAATTGTTCATCAGCATTAAAAAATGATTCTTGTTTGTCAGGTGCTAAATGCTGCCGTGACTGGCCACACTACGGCTTCCCTCTCTCGTGGGTGTTATTCTTTATCAGATTTCAATCCTGAAGCTGATATTGATGGAAATACTCAAACTGGTATAAGCTCCTCGAAACTTTATTCTGGAGAGACAACTGAGAGTGCAACTATTGAAAATCCAAAGGGACTTTGCCCATTTGAAACTCCTGTAAAACCAGAAACAGATATCTTAAAACTGGCAGCCAGGACAGTAAGTTTGTTTGACTTAAAATTTAATTTTTTTCAGTATCTTGCAGTGTAAGATCAGGTTAGAAAAAATTTAGGGAACTTTTGCGTTTTGTGACATCTCAAGTATTTTCTTATAGGATGAAAGGAAAGATATAAACAGTTTGTATTAGAAGTTTTATGCTATATGGTGAAACCTGTTTGCTTAATGAATTTGATATTAATGAATTACTCAAATTGACATGCAAATGGTACGATGGATGTACAATGTCAGTCTTAGGGATAGAAAATCATTAGAGGAGTTAAGAAATAGGCTAGGTAAAAGGATGTGCATTGTGGAGCAATGGATATTTAGTTTGGAATGAAAAATTAGAGAGCCGAGTTGAAATTCCTGTTGAATTCCTTGCATTCACTTATGTACAAATACCCTTGGGAAAGGTATTAATCTGTATTTTCCCTCCAGCTATGAGTTAAATAGCAGGACAGATTGGGTTCTGTAGCCTTAGTTGGCAACCAGTCTACTGCAGAAAGTAATGGCAACCTTCTGCGGGAAAATCTGTCCAGTCAGTTATGTTTCTTTCAAGACATGTTTGCCTAAGAGTGTATCATGTATGGCACTTAACTGACTGCCAATATAACAGATGCTATGTGTCAAAATGATAGGGCATGTTGAGAGAATGGTCATAAAAAACCCAGTCAGCAATTGTAGGTTCATGGAGATTGATGGCCAAGGAGGGATAGGTAGACCACGTAAAACATGAACGCAGCTTATGAATGATGTTTTAAGGAAGTTAGGATTACAGCCAGGCCTTACACAAAAACAGTCAGCCTGGAAAAGAACCATCAAGAAAACCCTGTCCAACCCAAGCTAGCATGAGTAAAGATGTTAAACGATGATGATGATCAATGGTAGCAACCCTGTCAGTTCGCCACATCTTTTGCATACTTGGACTCAGAAGTTTACAACACTGGCAATTTCCTCACAGAGATCAACAGGAGACATGGGCTGGCTGCAGGTATCATGAGAGGCCTCTGGGGAGTCCACTATGGCAGTGTTGTGATATCTGACGCACCAAGCTGCAAGTTTACAACACCACTGTCTTCTCTGTGCTACTAAACAATGCTGAGATGTGACCTCTCAGAAAGATCCTTGCCTGCCATGTCTAATGTTTCACGTTTTGCACCCTTGTGGACCATCAGATACATTGGTCAAATCTTGTCAAATAAGGAGCTCCACTGAAGGACAGGCCAACCAAACATCCTTTGCACTATTGCTCAGTGCCATGTTTGCTGACTCAGTTATCTCTTGATGATCATTGCAACAGACATCTACCAGTCTGCAAATTGGAAACATTATGGCAAATCACACAGCAGCTGGAATGTCATCATCTGTCAGGACCTCCAACAGATTAATAATCTGGTGTTGAAGGATGTTCCAATGATCTACTAAGACTGTGAGAGGTGGCTCTTGTGGGTGTAACACTTTCATGGTATGAGATTGAGCAGCAATAGCAGCAGTATAGTGTTTCAATGTACATAATCCATATCAATATAAAAATATTCTCTGGGTAAAGATAAGATCTGTCTATTGAATAATTCAAATGCCTGTCTCCCTTAGTAACAGTATTTTCTAAGATAGATGGTATTTTATCATAAAATGTTTTAAGAGCTATTTGCATTTTCAGCAGTTGTACAGTGGCCTTACAACCACACCTGGGACTGATCATTATGATTTATTAGCAAACAAAGAATTTTTGCAAGAAGAATATTTTTTATTTTTGTAAATATTGCTCATTGTAATTCAACCTGTCATTGTACAGTTCAAAACATAACGCTTCTGATCCATTATGAAAGCACTTTGAACACTAATATTAAATACATTTTTTTGCATGTGGGCTATTTGCCAACAATTATGGATGTATAATAATCTCTAATTTTGTGTTTCTTTTGCAGCTGATGACCCACTTAGTAAATCATTTTGGTCATTTTCCAATGGGTGACGGTGCAGCCAAGCTTAGCAGCTGTGTGCAAGAACATCATGACCTTCCAGATTTTCTTAACAATGATTTGAGACCAGAAATCTTTCAGGCAGAAAATGTTCAGGTAAAGAGAAAGTCTCTTGGTTTCTTATTGTATTTGCTTTGTTTTGTATTTTCCCATCCTGGGTATGATGATGAACTACATCCGGCAGTAAGGCCTCTGATTCGAATCTCCCAATCAGAGGCCTTGCTGCTGGATGTAGTGTTTCAATGTACATAATCCATATCAATATAAAAATATTCTCTGGGTAAAGATAAGGTCTGTCTATTGAATAATTCAAATGCCTGTCTCCCTTAGTAGCAGTATTTTCTAAGATAGATGGTATTTTATCACAAAAGAGCTACTTGCATTATCAGCAGGGTACTGGTTAAAAACAAAGCAATCAAAGTCTTGTGACAGATTGCTTTGTTGCTGTTTTTATAAGGCTATCGAAACAATGGGAACATAATAGTGACCTCATTGGAAGGACGTGTTAACTGTATAATTACTTGTGCAGTTTACGTTAAGGGGTAGTTTATATGGATAGAACTCACTACACCCTTCCAGTATTCCCTATTTGTCATAGCTCCTGTAAGGTTTTCCTTGGCGATAGATGTATCTCTCTGTATCCTGTCTGGAAAGGTTAACTTATGAGATCGATTGTGAGATGATGGGTGCCTCCATAATACAAATGATGAAACAAGTTCATCTGTGGCATGTGCACAATGCCCAGCAAACTGGACATGTCTCTTTTGAACCAAGGTTGATACTCTTGGTAGGTCTCCATATATAATTTCTAGAGTTGGATGGTTTCGCCATGAAAGATCAAGTACTCTTCTAAGACGAGTATAAACGTTGAAGACTACAAATATCTAAGATCACACATCAAGAATTCTGAAAAAGACTTTGATATCAGAAAAGGCATAGCATGGACTGCTTGTAACAAAATGGATAAGATCTGGAAATCCATTCTTGATTGTAAGATCAAAATCCAAGTTTTTTGTGCACTTATTGAACCAATCTTACTCTATGGATCTGAAACTTGGACTCTTTCAGCAAAACAGCAGCGCCGTTTATATGTTCAAGTTCAGACTAATTCAAATAACTTGATCAACAAATTAAGCGTGGGCATTGATTACTTTAGGAAGCTATCAGTCAGGAAAGAACACGTGATGAGCTTGGGATTTCATTAATATTGCTTATGTGGTTGGGGTTCTGGTAAATTTTAGTGGTTACTGGTTCAAAACAGAGGTCAGGTGAAGAAAAGTCCAATAATATTCAGATGCAGGCATCAGACATGAAGTAAGAGATGTGAATGTCTTTGAGGAAAAAAAGGTTGATGACATTTTGGAATGTAAGAAACATTTAAGAAGGGCTCGAGAGCAGATGACTGAAATGTGAAAGAAAAATAACTGAGAAAATTAGTTTAAATCAAAGAAGCAAAAATTCCGTTTCAAATAATATTTCTTTGCTTATTGAACACGTTTTGTACGTCAAACCTCTTATTATGTTTGTCGTTTATTTTGATTTTTTCCAGTTCTTTGTACTTAACCACCAGTCATTGATATCGTTTGTAGAGCTTCCAGCAATAGTAAGTGGAATTTTTTTTATTGTTTTCTGAATTTCTGAGATCTGTCTCCATTATTTTTTATATTATTCAAAGTATTGCCTTTTTTATTTGTTTTTTTTTTCCAATGATTTTTCATTTTTTAAATTTATTCTCCTTTTTTTATAAATTTTATTCTTTAAAATATTTCAAAACTTTTTAAATTTTTTTCTATATTTTTCTTAATTTTGTTTATCTAAAACTTCAACTAAAACATTGGCCCATTGTTGGGACAGTGAGTATTAATTATAGATAGAAAACCTATAATTAATACTGAATTTTTACAAAACTAAAAAATACACTAATTCTTTATATATATATATATATATATATAAAAGGCAATCTGTGAGTCTGTGTGTGACTGTAAGCTATGCATGCCTACATTTTTTAAGCTATGCCATTCAAACTTTCTAGGGACACATATCTACAAGGAAGCCAGGTCGACATGTACATTTTCAGTTTTAAGTTCAGCAATTTTCCCTTTCGCACTTTTTGGGCAATGGAGTCGATTGTTTACATTTACTCTGTAAAACATCTAAGATCTAAGATGGTTGCTAAATTACATCACAGAACTCAAACCACATGTGTCAAACACAACTAAAATATTTAAAAAAAAAATATGAGCCTTTATATTTAATTTTTATTTCAATGTTTTAAAAATCCGTTTGGTCAACAAAAAAATGTGAATATTTTTCCCTGTAATTTTGAAACAAAAGAAATATTTAAAAAAAGTTCTTTTTCAAACATTTAATTATTTAAGTCTTTCCCCCCCTTAGAAGAAGACAAAAGTATGACCGGCACTAAAACTACACTTTATACTCCATTTGAATACCACAGCAACAGGCATTGAATGCCTTCTTCTTAATGCTGAAAATGGTTACTAACAGCCTCAGCTCTCCTTTCCAACTTTCAATAAATGATTTCCATCTACTCCTCTCATTGGCATCTTCTCCTACTACAAAAATGTTCTGAGTTGCACGGGCAACACCAGGCTATGATGCTAGAGTTTCTGAAAGGATTTTTCTGTTGCTGAGGTGATGTGTTATCCCCCGTGGGGATTTTCATATCGAAATGATCATCCAACATCATTGAATTAATCCTATTTTAATTTATATTTGCTCTGTAATTTTATTACATGGAGCTCTCTTCCTGTATCATTTTTTAATATTAAAATAAAATTTTTAATATTAATTAGGATCGGGTTTTTGGAATTTACCTTCCTGCTTTTTCCGCCTGGATTAAAGTATCTGAATAAAAATGTATATATATATATAAATAAATAAATGTATATATATTATATATTATATATTATATATATATATATATATATATATATAAAATCTCAGAAAGTGATGTCCTCATTGATAATGCATACGTAATAGCATCATCCACATGCAAGAAAAGATAAAAAATAATGGAGGCATTATTAATAAAAAAAGAGAAATCCTACACTTAATAACATCAATTATGAACACGGTAACAATGTGCTAACCGTGTTCGGAACTTAACGCACACAAGACTCTATATGCATTAACTTTCCACATGTTTATTTATAAGTAAAACAAAATTAATTCTTGATAATGGCTAAAAGGATAGCCGAAAGCGCTCAAAATTACAAAAGCTTTGGACAATTCTTATGTAATTTGAGTTCTGAAAAAAAAAAAAATTTATATGAACACATGAAAAAATTATATAAAAAACGAAAAAAGAAAGATTGTTGCCCAAATACACAATATATTTTAAATCCAAAAGGATGATTAGATAAGTAAATCCCGAAAATCCAATCCGGCTAATATTAATTTCATTAATATTAAAATTGATCAAGGTGGAGGGCTCGATGCAAATATTACATTCTATTTACAGATCCTAATATAAAAAATAAAACAAAAATTCTGATATTTAAATCCATTGGACAGCCATTTCTACGAGGAAATCCTCGCTTTTTCATATGTAAATCTGTAATATTTTTTTTTATAAAAAAAACTATAATTAACTTTTAATTTTTATAATTATTATAGAACTTCACATTGAGTGTTAATGGCTTAAATAAATTCTAAAGATCAAATATGAAATACATCTGACAATGATCAAAGAATATTTTTACCAAAATATTGTGTTGCCGAATTAATGTAATAGAATGCATTTTCAAGCAGATTGAGAAAAATAAGAACCCAAAATTTTAGTTCTTCTCTAGAAATGGATCATCTGGTTTTCCCCTAGTTCTTCAAGCACTTTGTGATTGCAGGATATTCTGCAAGAGAAAAATTTCAGAATTCTGTTGTTTGAATGTTGGTTTTGTTATTAATTAAGGAAGTCGGTGATAGCCAGAATATCTTATCTACAATATTAGGGAAATCATAGAAGTTTAAAGTTTATTCGTTTGTTTATTGCTTGTGTGTGATTTCTAAGATAAACTTTAATGATTATTTGCTGAAAATTATAACTGAATATAAAATGTACATTCAATGCTGTTTACTCTTTTCTATTTAATCTGGGAATGAATGTAACAGAAGTTACAACAGTGGAAGTCTGAAGCTTGGGGTAGTGATGCATGCAGTAGGTGTAAGCATGTATTGGGTATGATTTATGAAGTTTTAAAAAGGAGATTTTGAACCTAAAAACTCTCTTGAAAATGGATCAGTTAAAGGAAATTTTGAAGACAGACACTTCCCAAAGTAGACAAAAAGATGAACCAGTCATTGAAGTGAGTTGTTTATAATGCTTAGGAAAAATTGAGAAACATAGAATATTGGTTTCACATGAACTTAGGAAAATGAGCATCAGTTAGCATTTGAAGGTTTTATTTACTAATTTTTGAACAAGAATGTGTTAATGGCCATGAAAAATGGTTTTGTTACAAGGATTCAAAATTAAGTAAATTTTATGCTGAATCCATATTTGGCTTGAGCAGCTCAATCTTTTGTAGGGCTAAAGGGAAATTTCTTTCTGTGTATGAATGCAGTCAAAGAGAATTCTTTATTACAAATTACTAGGGTCTTGACAAACTGTTATTGAATCAATGCTACAGTGAGCAATTGGCTTGTTTGAATAATTCATTTGTAGAGAGAATACTTTCAGCAAAGAATCGAATATATGACTTTCCTCATGTTGCAAATGTGGCACAGGAAATAATTATGAAACTGGGGTGGGAAGTTCTTCTGAACTTAATACATTCTTGAAGACTATATCATCATCTAAAGGTGATGACAGGTTCATACTATATTTCTTATCTGGTTAACATTTTTCAAGATTTTAAAAAGATTTATTGACTAAAATCCAGGGTCATTCTTTTTATGATGGAATACACTTATTTTATGAATTGTCTTTTCAGGATATGAATGATCATGGCTCTCCACAACTTTTTGTTTTGTTTTTTTAATTTTTTATTATTTCTATGTAACAATAAAAAATTTAACTGAAAGGCAGCTTAACATGATAAAATTCCAGGAAAACATTTTGCTGGGTTTAAATTTATATGAATAAAATACAAAAAAGACAAATTTTTGAAACTTTGAATCTACCAAACATTTGTATCAACCATAATGGCAACTGGGTCTCACCCATTCACAGTGAAATCAACCAAATGCAGACGACAATTCTACTCCTGCAGCTTCTTTCCTCGCACTTCCTGCCTGTAGAACTCACTTCCTTATTCTTGCTTTCCTGACGGCTATAACCTCCAGGAATTCAAATGCAAGGTCAATACCCATCTCTTAACCACTTGACCCTAGTTCTTTCCTCACCACCCTGTATATCCTTTCCTTTCTCTCCACTTCTGCAATTGTCATCACACCTGTGTTCCCTCCCTTCTCTTGCTCCTTTCTAAATGGTTTGTCCTTCTCTTCACTCTCTTCTATCTAGTGCTTTTACTCTTATGTAGCCCCCTGCACATCAGTGGTGTTACCGCCTTGCTTGGGGTGATATGATTAAAAAAAAAAAAAGAATCTGGTTTGCACACAAACTTTATTGATCTATTCAATATAGGTAACGCACATCCTGAGAATATTTAATTTTGTTTTTTTCAGCAAGATATTCCTGGAGGTGGTGTGACTGCTGGTCTAACAACTGCTAAGACAGTATGTCGGGTAATTATTAGAGACTTGTGTGGAAAATACTGCTGGGAGAACTCAGTCTTGTATGGGCCACCATGGTGTCAAAAAGGATCAACTGCAATCAATAAAAAAGGTAGGAAATTTTGATTTATTAAATATTGCAAACTAGGTGTTTATCTTGTCTGAATGGTTGAATTTGACTTCAGTTTAAAAATGGAAAATATCTTTTGAATTTGTCTTTCAGTTTTTTTTTCTCATAATAATGACAAAGATGAGTACATTAGTCTGGGTGTAAATAATGAGAGAATCTGTTTGGATGAGTCTGTCAGTTAAGTGCCATACATGATACACGCTTGGGTGATCATGTCTCGAAAGAGACATAACTGACTGGGCAGAAGATTATCCCGCAGTAGGTTGCCATTGCTTTCTGCAGTAGACTGGTTGCCGACCAAGACTATAGAACCCAATCTGTCCTGTTATAACTGGAAGGAATAGATGGATTAATACCTTTCCAAAGGGTATTTGCGCGTAAGTGAATGTAATGAATTTGGCTGGAATTCGAACTCGGCTCCCCGATTTGTTGTTCTAAGCCGATATCCAATGCACCACAATGCACATTTTGGATGAGGAATCACTTAATTTTGGTATCATTTTTTAAAATATTTTTCTTATAATTTCACAACTTTGCTCTTTTTAACAGACAAATTATATATATTTTTTTAATTTTGCAATTAATCTTTTCAATATTTTCATTTTTCTCTCATGTAATATGAATTTGCTTTGTTTAGAGCTTCCTGTTTCTTTCTAGATTGTGTCTTATACTGACTATTAATTGTGTAAGTCTTTTAGTGACGCTGGTAGATAATGTGTAATAATTTATGAAACCTCACCCCTCCTCGTCTCAAAATTGTTGCATGTGCTAACTGGCCATAAGTTACTTGCACCCGAGTCTGCAGCTGTTCGGTTCCATTCCACCCCTGGTGATCAAAAATGTCAATCGAAGATCTTTCACTCTCTCTGCCCACGCTGTGATTTTTAATCTCAGAGAAGCAAAAGACCTGGGAACAAGAGGCAGTAGAAGCTTTGTGCTGTTTTTTTTCTCAACTACTGAAAACAAGAGTGGTTGGGTGCACATGCATAAATAAAGGGAAATAGGCAAGAACAAGAAATAACAAGGTAGAATGAAGGCCAGTCTATGTGGACTAATGATTATTTGTAATTCTCTGTACATCGAGTGAGAAAGAATAGTTAAAATAAAAATAGAAAAAACATTAAGAACTAAAAATAGAATACATTTCAACTTCTTCAAAGTCCACAAATTACTACTGCGGCTATGTTATTGTTTTTACTAGTGCATGGAAGAGTGAGGGGAATTTTTCTTGCATCTTTCACTTTACACGTTCTTTGAGTGGTTCTCTTCTCTGTTTGGCGGTGATCTGTCTTGACTTTCAAATTCGTTGTATTTTTGTTGAAATCACTTCAATCTGGCTCAAGTAGATGTTGAATTGTCCTCCCATTAAGATATAACATCAAATTTTTTGGTCTGCTACATCTTGATTTCCAACATTTTTCCGCCAAGTCAACTCCTTTCGCGGACCTTACCCATTCACTTGTCAGCATTAAATATAATTGCATTCTACATGGGTGGACCTTTTAAAAAATCTAAAGTTAATTTTATCATTTGTCTTTCGTCCTCTTTTTTCCTCTACCAGAGAGCAAGGGAGAGAAAAACAACAACAACAAGGAAGAAAGAAACAGAATTCTCTCTCCTTGCAGCCATCTGTGTGGTTTTTTTTTTTTTTTATAGAATTGTTGCATAACAATGATGACATCTCGTAAACACTCTGTTTCACCTATCTACTTATCTTGGCCACCTCAGCATTTATTTTCTTCCTTTTTCCTCTCTCTCTCTTTTTCAGCCCCTCCTAAGAAAAAAAAAGCTGATTTTTTTTTTTCTTCTTTTTTCTGGTAAAAAAAAATATATGCACGCAGAGATATATTCCCAATATCTATCCCTGGGTTCGAATCCAGCATCCGTTGATATTCGTTTAATGTGTGTGCATAATGAACACTTACAGTGTTACAATTAGCTATTATTTTCTTAATTTTTTTTCATAAAAGTTGACTCAGGTAGCTGGTGAATCCATTTTTGGCATGGAAGGTTTTCAAATTGAAATAGAACCAAAAATACTGAGAATTGACCTTTTTGTGTTTTTAAAGTTTTGGCTTTAAAATGTACTTTTTGTGAATTCTCAACTTTCAAGAATTAGAGAATGTCATTTGAGGAAATGAAAAAGCCTTGTAAGAGTCTGCAAAGATGGCTAAGTTTTGCGTGTATTTGAACACCTGTTATGGACACATGAAACCATTCCAGTATTTCGGAGGTCAGGCCAAAAAAAATATACTTTTGCTAGTGGTCACTACCTGCAAATGTTTATTAGATTATATTCTGAAAACTTTGGGACAGAAACAGTGATTGTCAAATAAAATAGATTTTAAAAGGGAAAAGAATTTAAAATATGTCTAAAGGTATTCTGAAATTGTGCTAGTATGTTTTTTCATTATTCATTTTCTCTCTCTCTCTGTCCTCCTCCTCCTTGTCCTCTATTTTCCTCCCTTCCCCCATCTTCCGTCTTCTTCCCTTCCCCCATCTTCCGTCTTCCTCCCTTCCCCCATCTTCCGTCTTCCTCCCTTCCCCCATCTTCCTCTTCCTCCCTTCCCCCATCTTCCGTCTTCCTCCCTTCCCCCATCTTCCGTCTTCCTCCCTTCCCCCATCTTCCGTCTTCCTCCCTTCCCCCATCTTCCGTCTTCCTCCCTTCCCCCATCTTCCGTCTTCCTCCCTTCCCCCATCTTCCGTCTTCCTCCCTTCCCCCATCTTCCGTCTTCCTCCCTTCCCCCATCTTCCGTCTTCCTCCCTTCCCCCATCTTCCGTCTTCCTCCCTTCCCCCATCTTCCGTCTTCCTCCCTTCCCCCTTCCCCTTCTTCCTTCCTCTTCCTCCCTTCCCCCATCTTCCCCTTCCTTCCTTCCTTCCTTCCCTTCCCCTTCCTTCCTCCTTCCTTCCTTCCCTTCCCCTTCCTTCCTTCCTTCCTTCCTTCCCTTCCCCTTCCTTCCTTCCTTCCTTCCCTTCCCCTTCCTTCCTTCCTTCCTTCCCTTCCCCTTCCTTCCTTCCTTCTTCCTCTTCCCCCTTCCTTCCTTCCTTCTTCCTTCTTCCTCCTCTTCCCCCTTCTTCCTCCTTCTTCGTCTTCCCCCTTCTTCGTTCCTTCCCCCTTCTTCCGTCTTCCCCCTTCTTCCGTCTTCCCCCTTCTTCCGTCTTCCCCCTTCTTCCGTCTTCCCCCTTCTTCCGTCTTCCCCCTTCTTCCGTCTTCCCCCTTCTTCCGTCTTCCCCCTTCTTCCGTCTTCCCCCTTCTTCCGTCTTCCTCTTAATAATCAATCGTAAACATATCTAATTTATTTTTATGGCTCTATTGATTTTATATATTATAAAAGTGGAATTATGTTTATTTTGAACATATAAAATATTTTGGGGATGAAAGGTTAAAGTTTTTGCTTACAATGATTAAAATGTTTTATCATTATCTCTAACTACAAATGTGTTTATTTACAATTTACACCTGTAACTTATGATTCAGTTTTATCAAAGGAGAATTATACTCTTTAGTTTATTTAATTATTGTTGTTTGATCGTTACAGTAAAATATTAAAGTAGTTTTTCAATATTAATTCTTTACTCTACTTTTTCTATTCTTTTCCATTGCAATTCTAGCAAAATTAACTTGTATCTCATTAGTTTTGCAAGAGGATTGTTCGTGATTACTGATTTATTCTATTTACTAATGATCATTCAATGACTATCTGAGTATTAAGATGGAAATAATATGAGTAATATGATTGATAATTGACAAAGCTCTAATTAAAATACTACAAAAAAATCTATAACTTTATTGTTCTGAAAAAATTTTAATTTATTAAATTTCTTTAAAAATACTTACTCTTACTTTTTATCCTTGTCATGTAACATTTTAATAAATGACAAGTTGACTGATTTAAAAAAAAAAAATGATTGATTGTCAGTTTCATATTGTTCTTTTTTAGTTGTCTCCCCTGTTGTGGATAGCCCGGCCACTGTGCAGTTTCCACCAACGTCCAGTGAACAGAAATCAACTGTTAGACAGCAGAACTGTGATAACCGGAAGAATGTTGCAAATCCCCCCCTGCACTCCTTCTGTGAATTGCCCCAAGGAGACCGGCCAAACAGTGATAATTTGGATGATGTAAGAGAGTAGCTTCATTGTAGAGTCATTTTTTTTAGTCGTTCATTAACAATAGCCACGAGGCTTAAAGTAATAGTTTGTGAATTTAGTATAGTCATTGTAAGTTCAGTCCCTGGTTTGGGTAGCTCAAACTTGGTGGAAATGGAACTAGCAATAGCTAAATTTTTATTTATCTATTTTTATTTATTATCTTATCTTAATCATTTCACCCCAATCAAGGCAATAATGCCATTAGAACACAAGGTATTACAGGGAGTGGTGCAAGAAAAGAAACATCTAGTTCAACAGTAAAATCTTGAGATCTAGTAGCACACTTAAATTCATGTAGTTGAGGCACTGGGAGAAAAAAGCTCATCAGAATAGTTGCCATAAAAAATATTTGTAGAAAAGACAGAGGGAAGCCACATGATGTTGGTAAGAAAGTGACTGAATTTGAGACACCTGGTCAGAATCAATTACATTACAGCCTCTTCTTTATAAAAAAAAAAAAAAAAAAAGAAGAAAACATGGACAGTGAACTCCTGATTACAACTCTTAGCAACCACAGTATTTGTCTAACAAGAACTGGTTGGTTCATGATATGGTAGCTGACTGTCTCTTATCATCCATCATCGACCCCTGCACATGAAGCCAATGCCTCAATCTGTTTGTATTTCATTCTTACAACGTAACTACGATTCAGTACTTGTGGTCAAAACTACTTCTAGCAATCCCAGTGCTGATTCATACTGATGTAGTTCAGTGTGTCATTTACCATCGATCTCTGCATATAAAGCCAATGTATTGGTCTGTTCATGCTTGTCTATCGATGACATTGATGAAGATTTGCTTCATTGAGGTTTGCTTCTCAAAGCAGATTTATGTGTCTAAGTTGAACTTAGCAGGAGATAAACTCCTGACCAGCATAGCTCTCTGAGGTCATAGGAGCATTCAAGCCACTACACCATATTAAGGCACTTAATATTGGAGTGGCACTCCTATCTAATACATTTATTATATTTGATTCAAATATTAAACCCTTGGATCAATAACTCTTAAGCGATGACAAATTTTTATTGGCTACATATAAACATATGTAAGTCAATCATGTTAGTTTTTATTCCTTTTAATAATTAGACTTAAAAAAAAAAGATGTTCATATTTTTTCTCTGTGAATTGATGACAATATACAAAGTTTTTTTTATTTTTTATGGGGAATTTTTTGCATATTTTGCTAACATATTAAAAAAATAATTTTAATAACACAAGTTATAAACAAAAGTTACTAATTTAGGTACCTCCACAAATTTTCGATACCTCAATTTAAATTGAATTTTTAAAAATAAAAAAGTTTTCTTGAAGCTTTAATTCTAGCTTTAATTGAAAGCCAAGAGATTAAATTTATTAATTACAGTAAGCAAAATACCCTGGTGTATTTCAAACCGAAATTATATTGATCGGAATCAAAAAATTTTTAGGTTTTAAAATTTAAAATTTTCCGCCATTTTTCATCGATTGTAAACAGAAGCCAATTCTCGGTTTTAAAAAATCTTTCAAAAATAAAATACACCTAGCTGACACATTATTTTTTTCAAATTACCGAATTTAAACTTACTTTAAGTTGACTTGAAACAAGAATTACTTGCTTACTGGATGAAATATTTAAAAAAACAAAGCGTTTCTCAATTACGGTATCCTTGTCATCATAGCTGTCAACGACTTATCAAGAGGCGATAATTGATATGATTTACAGTAGCCAGTCAGTTAAGTGCCATGCGCGATACACGCTTGGGCAATCATGTCTCTTTCGAGACATGACTGACTGGGCAGAAGATTATTCCGCAGTAGGTTGCTATTGCTTTCTGCAGTGGACTGGTTGCCGACCAAGGCTACAGAACCCAATCTGTCTTATTATTTAACCCATAACTGAAAGGAAGAGATGGATTAATACCTTTCCCAAGGGTATTTGTGCGTAAGTATATGCAACGAATTCAACTGGAATTCGAACTCAGTTCTCCGATTTCTCGTTCTGAGCCGATATCCACTGCACCACAACGCACATCCAGTAGCCAGCCAAAAAATACCAAATATGGAAGAAGAATTTGGTATAAATTTTATTTTTTTCATGTAAGGGAGGACAACCCTTGAATCACATGACCTTTTGATTATAAATATCATGTATGGCCACCCGTACAAATAAGGTACGGGTAATCAAAATGCATACAATTAAAATATTTTGATTATTTTAAAAATCCATTGGCTTAATCATTTGTATTAAGCTTTACAGTTTTTGATTAGTAAATGTAATCTTCATGCTTTAATTTCATACCCTCGTCAGGGCAATGGAGGAAAAAATTTTTAAATATTTTTGAAGCTTCATATATTATTATTTAAAAAAAAAAATAATTCTTGTAAAAATTCATTATTCATTGAATTATTTTTCTTTTCAGACTATGATATGCTTAATTTATATTGTTCATAAAAGCAGTTGAAAGTTTATCTTAATAAAAATTGGCATAGTTATTGCATTTTTCGCAATTCGGACCTACTTTTTAGAAAGAAGGCTAATGTTGAAGAAAAAAAAAGACAGTTGATTAGCATTCCCCAATGATCCCTGAATTTAATTATATTAGTTTTATTTGGGAGCAAAGTCAAATTTTTACCAATTTCTGGAAATTAATTGGTTGGCGGAGGGGGGACATATGTAAATATATATATATATATATATATATATATATATATATATATATATATATATTTACTAATATTTTCTAAAAAAAAATATTTCAAAATTGATTTCAGTCAATTATGAATAAGTCCTGAAATTTTTCTCAAAATCTGACCATTATTTGATTTCTGCAAGAATTTCTAAATTAATGTGTCTTTCACAGTCAAAAAAGTGCATTGTGTAACATTATGCTTTTTTGACGTAATAAACTGTGTGTCAATTTAGGTCTCACACTGACAAAAGAGAAAAAGATTTTCTACCAAAATTTTGAACAAGTTAGAAATAGTTAAAAAAAAATTTAAAACAATACTTTGATCTATTATCTTAATGATAATATAAACAATTTGCCGATAAAACTTTGTTTTTATTTAGTTTGGGGCCTTTTCCCTTCATACTATGCTGTTTTTTCAGCAAATTTTTGGAGGTACCTATAATAATTTCTTCAGGATAAAAAAAAGCAATTTGTTTTTATCATTTGTTAGATGAGTGTCTGTGTTCATATATAGTAACTTATGGTCAAATCATGCAGAAAACAGTTCTCATTTGATCACTGAAGTTAAGCACTATTGATCCCAGTCAGTAATTAGATTTGGGTGCAGGGAGCTTGAGACATTGGGTACTGTAAGCAACCTCCTGCAATCTGGAATGTGTTTTGGTTTTCACTAATCCTCAAAAGGTTGATAAACCATAAAAAAATAAATCAGTCAGTCAGTTGACAATTATATACAGTGAATCGAGGAGTTATATTAAGATAAAAATTTTAACTCAGCTAGTTTCTTAATTTTCATAAAAAAAATTCTTCTATCAAATGTAATTTAAAGAAAATTTTATAACTAAAAATTAAAGATTGTCTAGTTGCTTATAATCGTTAATTGTTGTCTTTCTAGCTGCTACAGTATATTGGTTACACAAGTCCTGAGTGCCTCTTGATGCCTGGTGTCCCACTCAATATTCCAGCTCAAATTCCAGAGAAATTGAGTGTTCAAGCTGAAGAGATGATGACCAAGTTAGTGCTGCAGCAAAAAGAAGCAGAACTCGATTATTATAATCAGCACAAATCTGACTCACGGTACAGAGATGTTCATTTTCTTTCAATTCTATGAGCTAAAAACATTAAGTAATACTAGGAAAACGTTTATAAAAAAAAAGACAGGTAATACTATAAAATATAAAAAAGAAAAAAAAATTGGGCAGAGTATAATATCTCTAAGGGGAAATTCCAGATTTTTCTCAAAATATCAAATTTTTAAGTTTAATTTTCATTTTGATCTTGTTAAATGATCTTATATCTATTCTTATGTCTTCATGTGTGTATATATATATATATATATATATATAATCAGTGTACATTAAAGCCAACGCCCAGTGGTGACAATTTGTTTCATTAACAAGATTGTTTTTCCAGTAGTTTTACTGATAAAAGGTATTTTGGCAAGCAGGTTCGATATCGGGTGGAAATAAATCATTTTTAGTTTTAGTGCAAAGAATTTACTCAGATAAAGTGACAAATTCTTTGCACTAAAAGTAATATATCTTCCACCTTCCTTAATAGATATTTTTTTTTTGAATTGGCGTTTATGATGATTATATTTGTTCTGTCAAGTTTTATTTTTTTTTTAAAATCTGGATGTTTGTTTTTATAGCATTACATAAATTCAGTACCCCATCAAGTACTAAAAGATTAGGTGAATATTATAAGTTTACAATTTTAAAGAAAGTTTTTGATGCCATTGGTGATGGAAATTTGTGTTAATATATTATATTCTATTAAGTAAACAGGTTCCTATGTAAATTCAAAAGATCAATGTGACTTTTATAATTTATTTGTCATGTTCCTAACTTCCCCCATTTTTCATAATGAAATTATCCATCGTTTATGACAACTTTCCACTCTGAGATACCATGAAAAATTTACTGCTTTTTATTTTCTTCGGTTATTTTAATGATTTTAACAAAAAAAAGCTTCTTTGTAAAATAACATTTTACATTAGAGATAATTGTATTGAGTACACATATGCTCTGATCAAGGTAGAAGTGTTGATCTGTTTGTAAATAATTGTCATTTTTGATAGATTAATGGTTGGTTGGGCATAAACAATGAAATGGAGAGCAATACGAAGTCTGATATTTTATCAGTAAAATACAGGGGGGCAAAACTAATTTTAATAATTCAAATACCAGAATTGAGATTTTTATTTTAAATTAAAATTGATTATCTCTGAATTTGTAAGTTACTGGTGATGTTACAGATTTAGATGACAACATTATTTTAAAATTTAAAAAAATAATGTGTTGAATGTAAAATATATAGAAAATACATAAATTTAATGAGATGACATTTCCACAAATTCATGTTTTTTTTCTGTAAGAATTTGCTCTTCTTTTTAGATCTAATTAAAATATTTTTTATATCCTCTCATACTAATGGCAAAATTTCACTTAAATTATTAGATTGATTCTGTATTTCAAATGTTCATCTATTTTTTCTCTTTTTATAATTAATAAATAAAAAATAAAATAGAAAGAATTTGTCAAATTTAATCTCAAAAGTCACTCCTATTGGATAATCCACTTGACAGTTTTCAATTTTGAAAAAATATTTTTTCTAAATGTCTCTCTCTCTTAACTTTTTGAATTTTTTTGTCCTGCCATTTCTAATTTGAGAACCAGCAATAAAAAAAATATAAATGTAAACTTCAGTGATTCAAAATAATTTCTTTCTCCCTCCCCACTTTGAAATATTTTGTGTATAATAAATCAAGTAAACATGTCCCTGGTTTATTCTATTGTGTTCAGACGATCTGAGGAAAGGCCGTAAGTGAATCTACATTTGTGGGGGTCACATCCAGCTGCCGATGTGCTGCCTAGATCTCTTTCTTTTTTTTTTTTCTTGACCTTGTGCACTGTAGAAACTTTCAACACTTGCTTCTGTCTCTATGTTGTATAAACATAGCCAATCAGAATCTGTTTCCATTTTCTGTGTTATTTTTTTTCTGTTTTATTTATTTCTATTTTTTTTTTTTTTCCATCATGTTTGCTTTTTATCATTTCAGCAGTAAATCCCCCTCCTTTAAAAGCAATTAGCATGTCCATTTTAATTCTTAATCAGCCTGTGAAAGTCCCTTGTTGGACATAGGCTTTCCATTTTAATTAAGCTTGCTAAATGTTATAAATGAAATACAACACTAGTTACACTAGTAGAATTGAAGTAAATTCTCTCTTATCTACTGGTTTGTCTATACTTCTGAGATGAGGTAGTATTTACACTGTTTACATTGTTTGGACTATTGTCCTCATCTTTACTGCTATGTTTATGATGTTTCGGCTGTTGTATGCCCCGGCCTTCTTCAGGTGCTAGGAATTTCAAACCAAACCCTTTATTATGATCAGTAGAGTATATCATTCTCATTCTATGTGTGATTCCATTTCTGGTAGCCATGTAGTTATCTCCCTTTAACTTAACTCTTAAAGTTATTTGTTCACCACTGCTGTAGCCTGGTATTCAACTTAAAACTCTTTGGGTCAAGTCGCTAAAACTAATCAACGTCTGTATCCACTGGGCAATATGTCCTTGAGGTCATACGGCCCAGTGAATATAGACATCGGTTAGTTCCAGTGACTTGACCCAAAGAATTTTAAGTTGAATACCAGGCTACAGCAGTGGTGAACAAATAACTTTAAGAGTTAAGTTAAAGGGAGATAACTACATGGCTACCAGAAGTGGAATCACACATAGAATGAGAATGATATACTCCAGAGATTGAAATAAAGGGTTTGGTTTGAAATTCCTAGCACCTGAAGAAGGCTGGGGCGTACAACAGCTGAAACATAAACATGGCAGTAAAGATAACAATGTATATAGTGTATCTACTGGTTGTTGTAATTGATTAAACAAGTGTTTTTGTTTCACAATGTGTATGTGGTCATATGTTACTGGGTGTTGGTGATTTGATTGATTTTTTTTTTTTTGGCTTTTACAGTTTTCACCCCGCTCCCAACACTTTGATTGTTGATTGTGGTGCTGGCTTGTTGCTATTTGGTTTGGATTGTCATAAATGCTGGCCAATATTACCTACTTCACTGCAAATCATTTTTCATCATGGTGCAAAACATTTTCTGTTTTAAACACTTTGCATGACCCACCCGTTCATCTTCATAGCTGTCCTCACTCAATCCATTGACTTGATGAGCATTTTCTTACAGAAATTCAACAAACTTTTGAAGATATTTCTTAATTGTTTCAGTCATTTTCTTGTCGTCCCTAATTAAACTCTTTACATGTAAGGTTATATGTTAAATATGTCTAGTGTATACAAGTTTTAATGTTCTCTTTCTGTTATACATCATTTCTATTTGTTTGTGTGTATGTATGAAAGAGAGTAGTTATAGTCCTTATATAAAGATTTGTGAGTAATCTGTTTTTTGTTGTTTATAATTTTTCAAAAGTCATTGTGTATAGTTTAGAGTTGTATTGGATAATGTGGGTGGGAATATGATCTTGTCTGTCTACTTTGTTATGCTGAAATCAATTGTTAATATTGCCATTATAAATGTTTTACTCATATATATATATATATATATATATATATATTATATATTACAGAAATTAATGAAGAGTAACGAAACTTGGTTATAAACAACCGACAATTTGAAATGATTTGTTTGAACATTATTTTTGATCGATACTCATATTCCCCTATGTGGATAGGGGTAGCAGGTTCGAATCCTGCCGAATGACACGCATTTTCATAATAAAAATTTATCGTAAATAATCAGGCCAGTAGATATAAATATATAATTCTGTTTAATTAAAAACAGAATATCTACTTAAATATGAGTATCGATCAAAAAATAATGTTCAAACAAATCACCTATAACAAAGACTAAAGCTATTAATGTCAACACCAAGAATGGATTTTCAAAACTGGATTTTGAATCATTAGGGGAGGGCGGGGAATTTCTGTTTTTATTTTAATATTTAGTACGCATAGTATGGCTGAAATTGAATGTTTAAAAATATTGGAAGTATTTTTTATTTTCTTTCTACAAGATTGGAACATTTTGATGACATGACTGTTTCATGGGCAAATCATGGATGAGAATTTAGAAGAATACCCCCCCCCCTCCCTTTTTTAAAAATCCAGTGAGGCCACTCATGAGCAGTGTGATGAGTGAAGAATAGACAGTCTTATAGAATAAGCAATGATTTTGTAGCCCTATTTAAATAAACAGATCTATTTGAAGGGGGGAAATAATTTTTGTAGAGTTGTATTTATTCTTTAGTCCTTTGGCTGTGACACTTGTTAGAATTGAAAAAAAAATTTTTTTCTTTTTAAGAATAGGGAAAAATGAATTATGAATGCTGTACAACCAAGAATATCATTTGTCCACTCTTGAAAAAAAAAATAGAAAAATTTGAGTGGGAATAACTCTTGTAGATTAGCATTCTTTAGGCCTTCCTTAGCCTGTAGCATTTATCAGAATAAAAACAAAAACATTGATTTTCATTTATTTTTTAAAATCAATTTAGAAAGGGCCTATACAGCATTTTACAGCATAAAATTGATTTTTGACTTTTACAGATCTATTGAAAATAAGCTGTTTGTTTACAAATGTCACATTTGAAACTGTCAATATCATTGGTATCTGTATATGAAAACACTTTCCTTTTTATTTTACAAAAAAGATTTTTCTTTTCAATGAAGGTGATTTTTTAAGCTTAGCTTAGATGTGGTAAAAGATCAAAAGTATGGGCCACCCAGTGAGGAACAAACAATTCAGGTGTAACCAATCTAGTGAGAAAAGCTTGCTAATTGTTATACCACATTGAAGTGCCGAGATGATTTTTTTAAGTGTAGATTAGTTGTAGCACAAGGCTGAAAGTATGGGGCACCTAGTGAGGATTGAGCTATCTGCTCATAATTGTTCTAGGGAGACAAGCTTACTAACCATTGCACCATGCTGAGGTGATCTTTTCTTTTTAAATAAAGGACAAATGGATATATACATTTTGTCTTATATTTTAAGAAAATATGGGCACCTTGACATGGTGTAATGGTTAGCAAGCTTGTCTTGCTAGAGAATCATTACAATTGTGTAGTGAGTTTGATTCTCACTAGGTGCCCTATTCTTTTGGACTTGTGCCACATCTAAGCTGTTCTTAGAAAATTGTCTATTTTAAAAAATATTTCAAACAAGCTTTAAGAATTGTTTGTCAGGCAAAATAGATTTATTTTCTCTTAATTTTTAATTCAAGAACAGAGATATGCATATTTTAAGCAAGCAATTGTTTGTTAGTTTTTATTGATTTTTTTTTTTTTACAATATCTTTGACAATCTTTAAATATTGTGAAAATTAAAAAAAAAACAATTTGCAGGTATCAATGACATAAATACAATTTATAGCCTGACAAACTATTTATTTTCAAAAGACTCTAAAAGTCAATGATCAATTTGACACTATCAATATTATGAACAGGCTCTTCCCTCTTCTGAAGTGATAAAAAATATTCATAGTTTCAAATTCTCACAAGTATCATGGCTGAAGGAAGATTTAATGACTGTTAATAAACAAAAATCATTTAATAAAAAAAAAATCATCCCTATTTTATGAGCGGGCCAGTCTATATTTTAAGTAGGTACCTCCACCTTTTCACTAAAAAAGAGCATAGCATGATGAACAAGGCCCCAAACTTCATAAAAACAATGTTTTATTGTCTAAATGTTATTATTAAGAGAAAAAAAAATCAAAGTAATATTTTTTTTAATAATTTTTAATCCTTTCTACATGGTCAAAATATTGCTTAAAATTTTCTTAATTTAATTTTATTTTATCTTTTTTTTTTTTTTCGGTTTTATTTATTTTTTTTTTTTTGGTCAGAAGTTGGGCCAAAGATTACTATCAGAATTTTGGTATCTTTTGGACAGTAAAAAACATTATATTTGAAAATTCTTGTAAATTTTGAAATACACCAGAGTATTTTCGAAAGAGTAAATTAAAGCTAATGTAAAAACTAAAGTGTTTTCATTTTTAAAAATTAATTTAAGCCTTAGCTATTGAAATTTTATTGGAGGTACCTAATTTTAAGTAGTGCTGATCTTGTTTTCTTTAGAGTGAACAATTGTCAATGACAAAATTTTGTTTGTTTCAAACATCTGAAATTTGTATTGCCCAATTTTTCTAAAGCCTCCTATAATTATTATTTCCTCTGTAATCTATTAAGAATTTGCGTAAAGAAAATTTTGCTAATACAAGTGAAGACATGTTTATGTTCCGTCTGTTATGAACAGGTAAAGTGAATGAAACAAAGTGACATTTACGTTTGAACAGGGTTTTGTAAATTCATTTATATCTCCTGATATAATTTAATTTGGATTTAATACTTAAAATGTGGTTTCTTTTTTGTCTTTTTTTGTTTGCTTAGTTTTAATGGTGAGCAAAATTACCAAATCCCTCTTATGTTTGCCAGCACAATAACCAGCATGTATTCAGTTTGTTTTATGGCACTGTATATATTGCCTCATCATTTTTCTTTTTCTGCACTTTTCTCACACAAACACACACACAATATGAATATCAGAGTTTTGGAAGCAAATAACTTTTATTTATTTATCTGTTTGATAATAAAAATTAAAAGATAATTGGTATTATTAATTCAAAATATTTTTCTGCAGTTGATTTTATTTCCCTGTTTTAATAAGTGTGTATAAGAAACATGAGTTTTTAAAGCTGACATTTAATCCAAAAATGAATAGTCATTTACTCATAATGGACCAAAAAGAAAATGATTATAACGGAATCTAAATTTTAAAATTTATTTATTAATGTGCGAACCAAATCAATTTAAATTGGTTCCAAAAGACATAAATGTTTAGTTTCTTTTCATAGAAATTAACAAAAAAAAAAAGTCATTTACTGCTACTTCTATCATTTCATATTAATGTTAAAATAATTATGACAAGTGGCTAATTTTGTTTTGCCTGCTTAATTTTTTGGCTAAGGGTGCAATGCTTATAATGCTTCTTGAAATTACCTGGTGTTGTCTCCACGAACAATATATTCTTGGGTTCATTTTATTCAAAATTGTTTATTTTACTTTTAATTGTAAAGAACTATACTTAAAGTTTTAGCTTTTTAGAAAAGTTAAATATTTTATGTATTTAAATTTTGGCTACATTTATGAGGCATATCTCTTTACTATCAGATTCAAACTCATTTATGTCTTACACATGTGATACAACACTTATTGTTATATAATGCAATATTTAAATGGTTTGCAAACTTTACATAATTGCTTTTAATATAAAATTTCAGTTAATAAAGATCTTTTCTTTTGAGATATGTATACATTTTAGAACCTTAAATAAGTTCTTGCTGATTTTTCATGAAAAGTAATGTTTTATTTATAAAAATTAGTAAGAAACATGTCACTGAAAGTATTGTCCGTCACTAGCCGCTAGTTTTTCCCATCTTTCTGGTAGCATTTGAATTTCACATCAGAAAGACGATATGTCTTTTTAGGCTAACCATGAGTTAACCCATTTTTTGGTATCTTCATAAAAATGAAAGTGCTACTCAGCCAGGCCATGTGCCATTGATTGGAACAAGTGATAATCAGACAGGGCAATGTCTAGTGAATACAGCGGGTGGGGTAAGACTTCCTATTTAAGCATTTCCAAGTAGGTTTTTGTCTATTTTGCAACATGTGGCCTAGTATTGTCATGTTGCAGAATCATTTTGTCATGTCTCTGCTTGTATAATGGCTGCTTTTTCTTCAATGCTCAGCTCAGATGTATCAATTGTAGTTAGTTGCAATCTCCTGCGATGGTTTCAGTTGGTTTGAGCAGCTCACAATAAACTACACCAAGCTGATCCTACCAAATGTAGCTCTTCTATGCTTGAAGTTATCGTAGTATATCCACTTTTCATTGCCGGTCATGATACGTTGCAAAAATCCTCTCCTTTTCTGCCATGGAGCAGCTGTTCACACATGACAAGATGCTGTTCAACATTTCTCAACTTTAACTCATACACCTCCCAATGTCTTTGCCTTTGAATCATTGCTAATGCTTTCAAACAATTTAAAACTGCTGTGTGATCAATTCCTAATGATTCTGCAAGTTCAGCTTGCACCTGACACGTGTCTTCATGAAGTAATATGTCAAATTCTTCATCTTCAAACGTTTTTGGTGTGTCAGAGCGTTCTTTATTTTCAAAATTCAAAATTATTATTTCTGAAGCATCTAAACCGATCTCTGCATGTTGTTTTCAACAGATCCTGATTGCCATAAGTCTCAACAAGAATTCTGTGTTTTTCAGATGTAGATTTTTTGAATAAAGTAGTGCAGTAAAATTCCCCACAAATATACTTTCTCTGGCACAAAATCTGACATGTTTAACACAATGAAAAACAAAGTTGTTTACACTTTAGTGAAATATCATACACTGAATTTCAAGCTTGCTTATAGTATTTCCTTAAAGATGTGTTACCATCTGAAACTACATGCACACATTTCTGGGAACACCATGTGTTGGAAAACAGCGAGAACTTATTCAAGGTCCTTATATATAAATATATCTAAGAAAAGTCACCTTCTTTTTCTTTCCTTTCCAAATTTCTAGTATGGTAGCCAATCCACAACTTCCAACAGAAGTGGAAGATCCAGTATCCCCATTTCAAATTTCCAGAATGTTACTTGATCAGATGGGTCTTTTGTCTTGGGAAAGAAGGTAAGGAATAAAATCATAATAAATTTACAAAAAAAAAAAAGATTGTATGTTAAAAAAAAATTCTTTTCTGAAATTTGCTAGCAGTTTTATGGGGGGAAAATGCACATAAAAATTTCATTTTGATTGTTTAAATGACATTGCTTTGAGTGATTTGAAATTGGTTTCAGTGTGATGATGCCGGATTTAACCAGAAACAGTTACATAAGCATGCAAAAAAACAATGCTTCAAAATGAATGTAGCAACATTCAAAAGTACTTGAGATGGGGAAAAATAAAATGAAATAATTATGTACTATTTACCGACTACATAAAATAATTTCTGAAAATTTGAAAAGGCTAATAAAAAAAATTGGATAAACAGAACATATCTATTATTCAACCAAACATGTTTGAAAGTGTGTGCATATTTGTATATATATATATATATATATTTTTAATTTGGAAACAAGTTATTTAGCGACTTAAGTTTCTACCTTTTGGTGTCTTCAGGTGATTTACAAATAACTTGTTTCCAATTGAAAAATATTCAAAAGTTCTACAATATAATTGTATTGAACACTTTTTAATACAGCTGTGTACTGATCTAATTTAATTATGGCCAAAAACTAACTAATTAGTATATATATATATATATATATATATATATATATATATATATATATATATAATATCTCAGTTAAGTGCCATATGTGATACACGCTTAGGTGATCATGTCTTGAAAGAAAATTTTCCTGCAGTACGTTGCCATTACTAGACTGGTTGCCAACCAAGGCTATAGAACCCAGTCTGTCTTGTTATTTGACCCATAGCTGGAGGGAAGAGATGGATTGATACTTTTTCTTAAGGGTATTTGTACAAATGAATGCAATGAATTCAACTGGAATTTGAACTCGGCTCTCTGATTTCTCATTCGAAGCTGATATCCACTGCACCACAACACACACGTGCGTATGTGTGCCTATATACAAATTTTTTATATTGTTGTCTTTAACTTGTTTTTACAAGCTTTAAGATAAATATTTTTTATTTTTTCAAGATGTCATTTTGATTTATTGAAGAAGAGTGATAAACTTTTACGAGAATTGAAGAATCTGGATAGCCAAAAATGGTAAGTTGCCAATTTCTGTTTTAAAAAGAAGAAAAAAAAAGCACTTTATAAAGTCATTCTACTACTGACAATTGCTAAATGTCCTCTTTTGCCACTGATGCACTGTTTGAATGTCAATAAGTCTAGATTATGTCTTTAATTTGGTAAACTTAGAACTCGCCTACAAAAATTTACATTTATCTACTCTGTCATTTAAAATTATAGAACTATTTTTAGTGCTTCAGTTTTTTACACATTAAGTTGTTTTATAAATTGCTAAACAGTTCAAGCCATTGCAACCAAATCAATGACATTTAGTGGCAGATTCACAAACTACTATTATTGGCAGCAGATTTAAAACATGCAAGACTATATATATATATATATATATATATATATATATAGTAATATTAATTATAGTAATAAGACCAAGAGCAACAGAACTAATTCTGTCAAGACTAGCAATAATTAAACTACAAATGAGATCGTTTTGAAACCCACCGGGAACTAACCCAGAGGGAAAAGAAGGGGAAGAAAAAAAGAAACCAACGAAATACCTGAACAAAAAGTCAAGCATTCGTCAGAAAGAAAAAAAACTCCAAGACGAAAACCTTAACATAAAGAGCTCAATACGAAAGCAGAGTACACAAAGCACTCAAAGCGAAAGTAGAGCAAACAAAATAAAAAATCTAAGAGTGAGCCAAACCTACCACGGTTTCACTTAACAGCTCGTCAGGGAAAATTGGCTAAAGACTTAGAAATTATGCAGCATATATGTAGAATTTCAGCTTAAACAAGGAAGACACCAAACTCAAGGAAAAGGTGGAGATAAACTTTATTAAGGGTGGGGGCGGTGGAAACGGGTTGAGAACAATTAAACAGGAGGCTAATTGAGCAAACAGTTTTTCATGTGGATACATTTATGAAGAATTTCAGTTTTTGAATTTAATAAAATATATTATATATATTTAAATGTCATGTTGAATTTTCCTTTATAAATATCATATTGCTCTGGATAATATCCATTGAGCTCTCTATATAGATATAGCACTTAATATTTTATATTAAGTTGATCTAGTTAGATTATTCTTGCCGTTTATGGAGTGGACATCTATACACACAAAATTTAAAAAACTTAACAAGAACCGGACAAATCAACTAAAATCTAAACTTAATAAACTCATCAGCGCCAACAATGCCGATCAGAACTCCGTAAAACTCCCCAAAATTATCGGCAACTACAAACCTGGCTACATATACGGAACCATAAAAACGCACAAACCTAACTATCCTCTCCGCCCTATCATATCCCAAATTCCTACTCCTGTATACCAGCTAACTAAACATATTAACCAGCTTATCACACCCTACCTCCCGAGTAAATACAGCATTGTCAACTCTAGAGGCAATCCAAATCCTTAAGAGTGAACAACCCAATAATGAAATCATAGCTTCACTTGATGTCGAAAACCTATTCACTAACGTACCTGTTAGTGAAACTATCGACATAATTATAAAGAATATCTACAATAATCCTGCATTACCCCCACTCAAAATTAATCCCAACATCTTAAGAAAAATCCTACTAGCTTGTACTACCGAAGTCCCTTTTGTTGACCCTAACAGCACTATATATATACAACGTGACGGCGATTCCATGGGTTCAGTACTCAGTCCGACATTTAGCAATTTCTACATGTCGAACCTCGAGAATACTACCTTTACAAAATTCAAAAAACCATCAATATACCTTAGATACGTTGACGATATCCTACTGTTAATTAAAATACTGACGAAATCCTACAACTTCAAAAACAGTTTCAGGATAACTCAGTCCTAAAATTCACCTATGAACTCAGCAATGACAACAAAATTCCTTTCCTCGATATACTAATCAACACTAATGGCAATAAGTTCACTATCTCACCATATAAAAAACCCACCAACAAAAATCCCTCCACACTTAATTATATTAGCGAATGCCCCCACTATTACAAATTAGCAATCATAAAAAAATCTACTACATCGAGCAAAAACCAACTCGTCTACAAAACACATCTTCCACAGTGAACTAAAAAACATAAAACAGACACTCATCAACAATAATTTTCCTAACTACATAGTTGATGAACAAATACGACATTTCCTTACAAACCTGAACACGAAAAAAACAACACATGGTAATAGCCCAACCAACCCCAAACAAATCACTCTCTTATATTGTAGCCAAATGCACACCAACTACCAACTAGATGAAAATATCCTAAAAAAACTCATAAACACTAATATCTCTCCAACAGACCCCAACAAAAGAATTAAATTTATCATATACTACGCTAAATCCACAACATCCAACTCAATTGTCCGCAATGACTCCTCCCCCACCGTTAGCGATTTTCAAAAAAACAATGTAGTGTATAATTCAAATCCCCTTTCGAGAATGTATCTCTAACAAACTAAATAATACCTACATTGGACATACTACTAACTCGCTTTTGCGGAGACTTACATTGCACTTAAATGAAAATTCTAACATATTCCGACATTTAAAACACCACGGCTATCAACACACACTTCTTAGGAAAACACTTGTTGAAAATATGCATATACTTAGACAAGAAAATAATAAACGAAAACTTAAAATTCTAGAAGCTATCTACATCAAACAGTTTAAACCTAGCCTAAATAAAATAAATTTCGACACCTCTACTAACATACTTCAATGCCTATAATCGACGGGAGAGGTCATAGTTATTATACTTACCCCCTACACCATAGTAGCAGCAGTCCCCAGACCAATCCCTCATGCCACTATACACTCAATTGACCAAAAACCCACTACCACCATTCCTTCTTGGTCTACAGCCACGTGCGACACAAAAAATGGACCTGTCTAATTTTCTCTCTATAACTCCACTCTGTTAATAATAATAATTTAAATGTTCACTGAACATTAAATGTTCATCCTTTGATAATGGCTTATGTAAGCTGAAAGCTCAGACCTGATAAAAAATCAACAATTATTGCGATTTCTTGTCGTCTTTCCATGACAACACTATCAAGCTAATCAGATCATACGAACGGATCTTACACAAAATAAATAGACAACTTGTCTATATTATTCAATGAAACCTGCATTAATGAAAAAATGCTGCCTTTTTTCATTAATGCAGGTTTCATTGAATAATATAGACAAGTTTTGTCTTAATTTTGTGTAGGATCCGTTCATACCGTCTGATATATTTGATGGTGATGTCGTTGAAAGACAACAAAAAATCACAGTAATTGTTGATTTTTTTATCGGGTCTAAGCTTTAACTAAAAATCCTCGAAACAATCTACATTAAACAATTTAAACCTGGTTTGAATACAATCAATTTTGATATTTCCAATAACGTACTCAAATATCTGTAATCAGACCAGGGACCACAACGCCACTATTTTGTCACTGTCTTTGGCCATCCGCCACGGTAGGGATGGACTTATATTTTCAATTCAATTCTCTTTATTGTTAATAACTTAAATGTTCTATGTTTACTGTGTGTCAATATTTACTCTTTGATAATGGCTTATGTGAGCCGAAAGCTTAGACCCGATAAAAAAAATCAACAATTACTGTGATTTTTTGTTGTCTTTCAATGACATCACCATCAAGTATATCAGACGGTATGAACGGATCCTACACAAAATTAATAGACAAAACTTGTCTATATTATTCAATGAAACCTGCATTAATATATATATATATATATATATATATATATATATATAAGAATTCAAAATTTGCAGAATAATATAATCATTTCTATGAATTGAATTTGCTGAGTTTTGTGTTAGCCCCTATAAAAATAGGTGTTGGGAAGAGTAGTTAATTGTTAAAAGAATTTGCTGACGTTATCAACTCTGGGCGATTTAGGATTTGTATATTCAGCTGAATGAATCTCTACGAAAAGTTGCCGACCAACTAAAACCTGCAAGAGAACCTCATGGAACTAAAAGGATAAAGAGATATTTTGAGTCTTTCATTGACCATACTGGAAATTATTCTTTATATACACATTTGAAGATTTCCAAAAAGTATAGTGCTTAAACTACTTTGCTTGCTTAACTGGGTAAAGATACTTGACACCTTACCTTCCCCTTCTCTCCTCCTAACACTCACCACTAGTAAACTCTGTTTCTTGTTTTGAATGCAACAAAAATTGTATATTTGTAAATATTTTATTTGGTGTGTTTTGTAAATTAAATATTTGTGATTTAGCTCTGAGTTTTGGTCAATCATTTTTCTTTTTTGTTACAACTTATAACATGTAACAAAATAAATATAAGTAAATAAATACCTAAAGAAAAGAAAACTATTATAGGAAAATTAAAATTTAGATAAATGTAAAATAGATTAGAAATAAAAAAATACATTCAAGCTGGCATAAACACTTAATACATCTCATATAAATAAATTAGTAATTGAACAAATAATGTAAATTAATTTAAAATATATACAAAAAATATTTGTGTGTGCATGTATGTATGTATATATATATATATATATATATATATATATATATATATAAAAATATACTCAGTTATGATCTGAGATTAAGGACAGGATGGTTAAATAAAGACAAGAGGAAAACTGTATTTTAAATCGCCTATACATTTCGTCCTGTGATGGACTTTATCAAGTCAAAAAGACAAAATGAGCTTTATTCTAAATTACGTATCTATAAACAAACAGTGTTGGCAACCACAATAACGCTCCCAAATCATTTCAAAGGATTAACAGAATATTTTAGTTTTTAGAATTCCTTCATGTGTAGTGCAAAGTCACGAGATGTTAAAATGAAGGGAATTCAACCGTTTTCTTTGAAACTTTTTATTATGTATATTAGTCTGTTTTAGAATTCCTTCATGTGTAGTGCAAAGTCACGGAAATGTGTAGTGTAAATATATATATTTACCTCCTTATCTATCATATGACTAAATAAGTCCTGGGCCTGACATATAGATGGCGTCACTAATAAAAAATATATGATTTTTATGAAGTGCTAACCTTCAAATGACCTGTGACAAAATTTGGGCCCAATTGGATTATTAGTTTACAAATTACAGTTAAGTGAAGCTTCTGTTGCAAATTTTTAAAACAATGGAAAAATCTGAATTTTGTATGTTGATAAAGCATTGCTTTTTGATGGGGGGAAACGTACTGTTCAAGCAAAGCAATGGCTTGATAAGTGTTACTAGGGCTCTGCTCCATCGGAAACACTAGTTAAGAGGTGGTATACTGACTTTAAGCATGGTCGTACAGACACAAATGATGCTGAACCCATAGGTTGCCCAAAATTAGTATCTGTTTAGCCAATTGTAAATTGAAGTTACATGAGATAGCGGAGGGGTTGAACATATCAGAAGGCAGTTTATTCATAATTTTACATGAACATTTGTCAATACGAAAGCTGTGTTCATTGTGGGTGTCGTATTTGCTTACAGTCGATCAAAAACAACAACTTGTTGATAATTCAGAGTATTGTTTGCAACTGTTTCAGCACAACGAAAAAGTTTTTGCATAAATATGTGACAATAGATGAAACATTTCACTTCAGACTCAAATCAGTAGTGAGCTGAGTGGACAGCAGCAGGTGAAAGCCATCCAAAGCGACCAAAGATTCAAACATCAGCAGGCAAGGTTTTGGTCTCTGTGTTTTGGGATGTGCAAGGTATTTTGTTCATTGATTATCTTGAGAAAGGAAGAACCATCAATAGCGAATATTATATAGCATTATTGGTATGTTTGAAGGAAGAAATCACCCAAAAATGGCCACAAGTGAAGAAGAAAAATGTGATCTTTCACCATGTCACAAACTGATTGCAATGACGGCAAAACTACATGAATTCTAATTGCTTTCGCATCCACCCTATTCTTCAAATATGGCCCCCAGTGACTACTGGCTGTTTGCCAACCTCAAAAGAATGCTCCAGGGAAAGAGATTTGGCTCCAATGAAGAAGTGATATTGAAAACTGAGACGTATTTTGAGGCCATAGGCAAATTGTTCTACAAAAAAGGCATCAAATTGTTAAAGAAGTGTTTGAGTCAGTCTCCTTATAGGATGATACACTATGTTGATGAATAAAGTCGAATTTTGCCTAAAAGTTGTTTTATTAGTTAGGCCTGGGATTTATTGAGTAATGTGTTTTCATATATATATATATATATATATATATATATATATTAGAAAAAGCTGTAAACATTTTGTTTGAATTGTAGATTTATTGTTATTATTTATATTACTTGCTTTTTGTATAATACATTATGAGCTATAATAAATTGTCATTCCTAGACATACGCATAAAAAACAAAAGCAATTACATCATCACAGACATGTACCATAAATCCACAGACACCCAACAATACTTCCATTTCAAGAGTCACCACCCTAAAAGCTGTCTGAAATTCATCCTCCATTCTCTAGCATGACGAATTTGTGCAATAGTATCTGATGTAACCCTTCATAAAATACGCCTAAAGGAACCATGAAAAACACTATAAAATCGAGGATATCCCACTCCACTAATAAAAAAGGGCTTCCAACTGGCAGAATCTCTTGAACCCCCCCCCCCAAAAAAAAAACAAAGAAAAACATGGTTAAGAAGAAAACATTCTCACATACGTCTCCACACCCAACAAAAGCAATCCAGAATTATTTATGAAGATAAAGTCACCTAGAATTACTCAACAAAAATGATAAATAAAAGAAATTTTAAAGACAACTAAAATAATTAAAAGCAAATGCCAATCCAAAAATTAAAAAAAAATATACCAACTTCATCAAAATTCAACACAACAGAGAATCACAAAATGCAACAAAAAATGTGGGGTCTGCAACATAATAATAGAAGGAAACCACTTCAAATTGGAAAACAAATCTACATTCAAGATAAAAACAAATCTTAGCTGCAACTCCATAAAAGTAATTTATGCTCTAAAATGTGATGAATGTGCAAAAATATGCATAGGAGTAACACAAGAATAAAAGAGTAGCCCTGCACAAACATAACATTAAACTAGTTAATAACAGGAAATTGTATGTTTCCCAACATTTACACCAATGTAGTGGAGGTAAATTCAGAGTAATGCTTATTTACCAAAATGCAAACTGTGACATGCTCATGATGCAGGAAGAAATATTTTTAAAAAATACAAGCCTTCCCTCAATAAAATAACATGAAAAATTAAGACACACACACAGACACACTAAATTCAAATGCACTCTTTAAAAAAAAAAAATTGCCAGCCATTGGGAAAAATAGTAATTCTAGATTCCAAAAACAACAGAACTTGATTACCTGTAGAATTGAATTAAAATTGCTGAACACAGTTTTGAAGAAAAGATGAAATCAAATTTCACAAGTCAGTGAAAAAATTTTCTGGTCAATGAAAGGTGAATGATTCCCAAAATAGAAGAGATTTAACAAACCAGTGTGAAAAAAAAAAACAACAAACAAACACACATATGAACTTTTGACCTTCTCACTGACCACTTATCTATATATACACAGTATTTTCGGCCATCAGAAAGACAACTGGATCTCGCTATGTAAAGTCACAGATTTATTTGCCTGAATTGAGTTAACTTTGGACTTGAAACACGCACAGTGACACAAATGCCATTATTGACACCTAATGCATTATGCAAAAAGCAGGTAATATCAATAATAATAACAATAAATCTACATTGTAAACAAAGCATTCACAGCTTCTTGCACATTTTCCATCTATGTCAATTTCTCTCATTAGAACAACCCCTATTTCTGTATATATATATATATATATATATATATATACACACACACACACTTCCTAAAGAAGTAATTGAATTTTTATTTATTAATTTGACAGATTTTATCACTTTACACATTATTTTTAGTAGATATTTATATTTGAGTAGAAGCTTTGTGTATGTTTTAAACTGTATATCTATTTACTTTCGTCTTCCATCCTGAATATTCAATAAAATATGTGCTCTTCAGCAAATGAGTATCCACTGAAAATAATGTTTAAAGTTTTATATATATATATATATATATAATAAAATATACTTTAGAACATGTACAAACTACAGTCTACTACAAAATTGTACATTTTGTTTCGACATTGAAAGAACATTGTCTCATCAGGTAATTAATAATGATGGTAATAAGCATATATAATAAAGATTCATTGCTCTATTTTTATATTGAACACTGTTTTTAATATTTTGAATGTTGCAAATATTTTCTTTATCACTTATTCATATGGATCTCTCTCTCTCTCTCTCTCTCTCTATATATATATATATATATATATATATATATATATATATATATATACATATATGGTTGTCTGGAAAGTTCATGCTAATTTTTAGTCTTTTTTTAGTCTGTTCCAACACGTCAAATTTATCACCAGAGATAATATGCTTACATTTCTGATTAGAGCATACTTCAAACTATCTCTTGAGAAAGAATGTTTCAAATTACTTAATTCATGTCAATTTTGCATCCCTATTAAAATGGAATATTATGAGGTTCATTTCAGACATTCACTGCCTTTTTTTTTTATTACCATAAAGGCAAAAATGCCTGGTAAACACCAAAAAAGATGTGCTGTGTATGGTGAAGGTGCTTTAGCTGACAGAACTGTATGAAAGTTGTTTGCTAACTTTTGAGTTAGTGATTGTAGCCTTGCAAGCAGGCCCTCCACTACAAATTATGATCAATTCAAGACACTGATTGAGAACAGCCCGCATTACACAATGCAGGAAATAACAGAAACACTAAATTTAATCAAAATCCATCATCCTTGAGCACTTAGTGAAACTTAGGTAAACAAATCTCCATGATGTTTGGGTATCACATGATCTGAGAACAAAAACATCTTTTGGATCACATTTCTATCTTTGATTTGCTGTATAAAAGCAATGAAAATGCACCCTTATTGAAACAAATTGTGATGGGTGATGAGAAATGAATTGTTTACAACAATGTTCAGTGAAAAATATTCTAGTGTAAATAACATGAGCCTACTTTAGCTACCCCAAAAGCAGATCTTCATCCTAAGAAAGGCTTACGGCCATATCACGTTGAATACACCAGTTCTCGCTCAGTCACCGAAGTTAAGCAACGTTGGGCCTGGTCAGTACTTAGGTGGGTGACCACTTGGGAATACCAGGTGCTGTAAGCTTATAGTGACGTATGTGTGTTGTGGTGCAGTGGATATCAGCTCGGAAAGAGAAATCGGTGAGCTGAGTTTGAATTCCAGTTGAATACCCTGCATTCACTTAAGCACTGGTACCCTTGGGAAAGGTATTAATCTGTCCCCTCCCTCTAGTTATGGGTTAAATAACAAGGGTAGGACTTGATGACCTTGCCCTTAAAAACAAATCCCAATGAATCTTGATACTCAAAGAAAAAAGTATTACTAGAAATAAAACTTATATAAAAACAACAATAAATTGTTGAAAGAAAAAAGTATTACCAGCAATAAATAAATAAAAATTTAGTTGGCAATAAATGACCTGCCGAGGTTGATATGCCATAAAAACAAAACAAACAATCATCCTAAGAAAGTCAAACTGTGCATCTGGTGGGATTGGAAAGGAATCTTGTACTATGAGCTTCTGTCAAGTAACCAATCATTTGTTTCAGAAAAGTACTGCTTGCAAGTGGATGAACTAAAGACAGCAATTCAAGAAAAATTCCCTGAATTGGCAAACAGGACAGGTGTTGTTTTCCATCATGATAATACCAGACCTCATGTTCATGTGGTGACTAGGCAAAAATTGCTGCAGCTTGGCTGGGATGTATTATCCCACCCATCATATTGCTCCTTTGGATTTTTGTTTATTCAGGTTCTTACAAAATAATCTCAATGGTAAAAATTTTAATTCTTTGGATGACATAAAAATTATGAGTTTTTGCTGAGGAACCATTAAAATTCTAGGAAGATGGAATCTTTAGAAGGAAAAATAAAGAAAGGTTGTGCATCAAAATGATTCAGATTTAGTTGAATAAATATTTAATGGCATGATTTTGTTTTGTAATTTCCCTTATAAATTGGCATGAACCTTCTAGACAACACTATATTTATATAAACAGATAATAATTTTAATTCTTTGGATGACATAAAAATTATGAGTTTTTGCTGAGGAACCATTAAAATTCTAGGAAGATGGAATCTTTAGAAGGAAAAATAAAGAAAGGTTGTGCATCAAAATGATTCAGATTTAGTTGAATAAATATTTAATGGCATGATTTTGTTTTGTAATTTCCCTTATAAATTGGCATGAACCTTCTAGACAACACTATATTTATATAAACAGATAATAATTTTAATTCTTTGGATGACATAAAAATTATGAGTTTTTGCTGAGGAACCATTAAAATTCTAGGAAGATGGAATCTTTAGAAGGAAAAATAAAGAAAGGTTGTGCATCAAAATGATTCAGATTTAGTTGAATAAATATTTAATGGCATGATTTTGTTTTGTAATTTCCCTTATAAATTGGCATGAACCTTCTAGACAACACTATATTTATATAAACGGATAATATACAAGTGAAAATATGAGTTGTACTGATTTTACAACTGCTGGAATAACAAGATATTCATATAGAACTTTTTCTTTTAAAACTTTTTTTTTAATGAACTTTAATTTAAAATATATGTCTAATTAATTTTATTTGAATAAATTCTTACATTTTGGAAAAAAAAAATTATTGAAATATATTGTAAACTCCTAGACTGTTACTTTTTATGCTTTTTATTCTTCAAGTCGTGACACTCATAAAGTTGCTGTGATATATGTTGCTGAAGGCCAAGAAGATAAGCATTCTATCCTTGCAAATTGTAGTGGAAGCAAAGCATATGAAGATTTTGTCAGTGGATTAGGCTGGGAGGTAAGTATTAACATTTTTTCTTCTGTCTTCTAAATAAACAGTAAATTCTGTCCATCTGTCCCTCCGTCTGTGTGACTGAAAACCCCTCTGACTTGGGCCACAATTGCTCTACATAGACATATTATACCTTTTTAGAACTAGGGTGATCCCAGGATTAAAAAATCTGCCCTTTATTTGTTGGGTGTATATCCAGCGTTGGGGTTTATATTTGGATGAGGAGGGAACAGTTCAAAATTCAAATTTTAAAATAAATGAAAAAAATATTAGTGATTTTTAAAAGGTTTTGAGTTTAAAGTAACACAAAAACTTTGTGAACTTAAAATTTTTTGTTTTAAATTCAGTTTAAAATATCTCAAAGTTTGTAAATTGAAAAATATAGTTTTATTTATCCAAAATACCAATGAATCACAGTTAGTGAAAGGTTTTGTGATTTAAGGTTTTGAAGTTCTGCAGTTTGTGATTTGAAAAAATCAATTTTTGGCTTGAATTGGAATTTTTACACAAATTGGTCTTTTGGCCAAAATCAGTTAGTGAGGTTTTGAAGTTCTGTGTAGTGAATTGAGGAATTCAGTTATTTCTTCAAAATTATCATTGTTGTTTTTTAAGCTGGACCAGAGGTCCCTTTAGTTTTGGGAGTGTGGCTTTTAAGCTAGTATAAAACAAACTTGAATTAGCATCTCAAAATATTTTTTTTTATTTTAATCATAATAGTGCAAGTCCCGTAATCCATTAGGTTTGTAAGAGCACTGCATGTACTAGAACAGTGATGTGTCTAGGGCATAGGTTCCCAACCTTTTTGCTGCGATTACCCCAAAATACAATTTCACTATAATCCATTACCCCAATGAACAAATACCCATAATATAGGAAACTATAGTTCTATGATCTGGTGTCTAAAAAGTGGAGAAATTTTGATTTTTTTTTTTTCTTTTTCTTTTTCCACAAGGCTTGAAAGAAAGATACTTTAAGAAAGATTTGGATAGGGGGAATTCTTCCTTGAAATGCTGTCTTGTTAATAATTTGGCACAGTGCGAAATTATAAGTTGATTGCCTCTTCCTCAAACCAAACATTCATTACCTCCAAAATATGGGCTCATTACCCCACTGGGATAATTTACCCCAGGGTTGGGAACCATTGGTCTAGGGTAAGATAGCTTGACAAAACCCATCCATCTTCAGACTGGTTTTGAATTCAGTTTTCTATTTATGAACTTGGCTGCCAAGGCAAGAAAGCTCTATTCTGTTGTTTAACCTATAACTTGAGGAAGTTGGATTCATGCCTTTTCCAGTAGCATTAGTGTGAGGTAAACAAAACAGAATTAATTTGAATTTGGCCCACCAATTTTACTTTCTGTGCCAATAACTTTCACGATCTACACCTGTTTTTAAACTAGAAAGATCCGTGAAAATTTTACAGATATCTGATTTGAATTTTTTGATAAATCTTAATGATTCAATAAGCTTGTGGTGAGTTCTGCAACAATAAATGTCTGCAGAAATTCCTGTATCACTTTATTAAATATTTGAGTTTAACAGTTTTAACAAAATATTGCAATAACAATCATAAATATGAATGCTGGTCTTTTATTTTAAGAAATAAGTGGGGTATAAATGAAAAGATTAAAAATTGACAACTTTTTCATTTCATTGAAACAGATTTTTTTTTTCTTTTTTTTTTAATCATGTCACCCCAAGCAAGGCATTCCACTGCCACTATAGCGCAGGGGGTTACACAGGGCGATAGACGAGTTAGGATGTACATAGGGGGAGAGTTGGAGAGAATGGGAGGGTTAGTGTGTTAGGAGGTGTCTATTGACCTTACATTTAAACTCCTGGAGGTTATAGCTGTCGGGGAAGCAAGCATGCGGAAAGGGAATTCCACAGGCGGTAAGTGCGAGAAAAGAAGCTGTTGGAGTAGATACTACCTTTCTTTCATTTTATGACTGCAACCAGGTATGACATATCTCTGATATGTCATTTCCATCTTTTCATGTGATCAAAATGTAATAGTTCATTATTTCTGAGTTATTGGCAGGGCATAACATATGCATATGCTAAGTAACTGCCCTTTTTTTTCTCACTGAAACCAAGTAGCGTCTTTGTTTTTCATTTGATCAAATTGAATTTAAGAGATATTGGCAAGGCACACCATATATTCTAACTAAAGGAGGGTCAAGCAGAATTATTATTTGGTCAAGTTAGCTTGGACATTCATGAGTCAATGACCATTAGGGAGGCATTCTGACCTGGCAGCCAAGATACAGTCACTTTCTCATCGGTTCAATGTGGCTTCTCTGTGTCTCTTCTACAAGTACTTTCATGGCTTTTGCTCTGATGTACTTAGCTCTCTGGTTCTCCCTATGTATAAATTTACTCAAGCCACAAGATTAGTAACTCTTTTACTGTAAAACCAATAAAATGTAAATGCAAATTCTACGCCAGCAGCTTCTTTTCTCGCACTTCCCACCTGTGGAATTCTCTTCCATTTACTTGCTTCCCCAGAAGCTACAATCTCCAGGAGTTTAAGTGTAACAATCAATAGTCATCTCCTATTTTGCTAACTTGCATTCTCTCTCTTATGCTCCTTTCTCCATCTACTCCACTTTCAATAACTTAACCCTTCTCTTACCCACTTCCTGACACACCCTGTAACCTGTCACTCTTTCTTATAACTTTTCTCCTATGTAACCCCTTGCGCACCAGTGGCAGTACTGCCTTGCTAGGGGTGATATGATTATAAAAAAAATAATTTTATCTCATAACATAACTAGTCAATGTAGGTAGTTTCTGGGTGGCTAAATTGTCTTGTTCCATGGCTAGGTGTCCAGAACAGTAGATCCCTTGTGAGTTCTTGTTTTGCTTGTCAGCAGTATCTTGCAAAGTGTATTCAGGGTTGGGTCCATAAAGCTGTAATTTTTTTGTTTTTCATCATTTCTTTCTTTCATTTTTCCTTTCTTTTTCTTTCTTACAATTCTTTGGTCATTTTTACATCTTACAATTGTCAAGCAATTAGCAATAAACAGAACTAAGTAGTTTCTTTGGTTAGTTGACTCTTAGAGTTGTGAGTTCAATACCAGGCTACAGCAGAGGTGAACAAGTAACTTGCAGGGTTAGAGGGAGATAACTCATGACCTCCAATCGAGGCTTTACGCAAGGAATGAAGATGATATGCACCAGTGATTGTAATAAAGGGGTTGGTTCGAAATTCCTGGCACCTGAAGAAGGCTGGAGTGTACAATGGCCGAAACGTCATATAAATGGCAGCAAAGATGAGAACAATAGTCTGAAAAATGTAAATACTACCTCATCTCAGAAATATAGACAAATACTTGTTTCTTTTTATTTTTGGTCTTTGCTGTATACAATAATGGCTGTAGACTGTAAGAAGGAACTGAATATTTTTAGTAAGAGATACAGATCAGGTGGAAAAAAAGAACATTAAAAAATTTATGTCATCAAGAATTTTTTGCTCTTATGTTTTATGCAGATGAAGACTCAAATGATATAATTTTCTCCTTCCTTAATTTTATTTTTTAATTCTTTAGTTTTGGAAAAGGCTGTTTTTCTTCTAACAATCTAAAATTTGTATGCTTCAGGATTCTTATATGAAAAGATGTTGTCCCTGTCCCACTTTGAATAAATGCTTTTCTACGTTTTAGTTTCTGCCTAAATTAGTTGTTTTGTCTTCAATTTAGGTCGATTTGGAACTCCATCTTGGCTTTCTTGGTGGTTTGCAGCAGAATAAAACAACAGGAGAGACGGCTCCTTATTACTCAAATTCTACCTGTGAAGTAATTTATCATGTTTCTACTCGAATGCCTTCTGGCAATGAAGCGGCTATGCATATTAAAGTAAGTTTCTTTCTTTTTCAACATTTTTTCCTTTCCAACTTTTTTCTTCATTATTTACACTGTTCGGACTGTTGTCCTCATCTTTATTGCCATGTTTAACATATTTCACTTGTTGTACAATCTGGCCTTCTTCAGGTTCTAGGGACTTTTAACTTTACCCTTTATTTTGATCACTGGGGTATATCATTCTCATTCCATGTATCTGAATAAGGCCTGAACATACAATGGTTGAAACGTTGTAAATATGGCAATAAAGATGCCCAAACAACATAAATAATGTCAATACTAGCTCATCTCTGAAGTATAGACAAATCATTTTTTTTTCTTTTCATGTTTTTTATTTATTTATTTATTTATTTATTTTTTCATTTTCTTTCAAATCTTTTACACTTAAAAATTCTACTATCCGAACAAACAAAACTTTCCATCTTACTTTTTAGAAGTCTTTTCTGAATTTGCAGGTAAAATGAGGTGTCCAGGGTTTGTCTTGATTCTGACAGACATGCCAAAATATGCCTTGTAGGCCTCACATATCTTAACAGGTGTTGCCACAGAAAACTTTTTTTTGCTCTTGTCTTGATAAATTCGCCACAGACAGCTTACAACCTCTTGATGCCATCTATGACAAATATATCTATCAACGACGACTTGTATTCACTTGGAAAGCTAGAAGTAAACTGAACTGTTGATCTTGGGTTCCTTTTATTTATGCTGCCATTTATGTTGTCAGAACGTTTCAGAAATTTTTGAAACTTTTAAAAATATTCTAAAAAGTTCTAGAAAATTCTCCTGCAGCAACTCTGTGTTGAATCTGTCTAGAATGTGATGGAAAATAGGTTATTGTCAAAACCTTGATGTCCAGGTCACAAAAGCAGAATTTGATGAGAATAATGGCCATTTTTTTTGCTTTCTAGACAAAAGCAATTAGAAAATAACACTAATTAACCAAAAACAAAAAATGGTCAAAATTTTGTTATACAATGTAATTGAATTCATACTTTTGTCAGACAGGAGTTAGTTTTTGTGTAGAAAGAACTTTTTGGTATTTAAAAATATTCTTTTTATACTTTAAGTCAGTCAGTCTGTTTTGTGACGTACGTGATACATGCTTAGGTGATCATGTTTCTTTTGATTCATGACTGAAGATTTTTAGACTGGTTGCCACCCAAGGCTATAGGACCCAGTCTGTCCTGCTATTCAGCTGAGGAGAGAAGAAATGGATTCATACCTTTCCCAATGGCATTTGCGTGTAACTGAATGTAACGAATCCAACTAGAATTTTAATTTGGCTCCCTGATTTCTCATTTTAAGCTATTATCCACTATAATGAAGTAAATAATGAAATAAGGTTGAGAATTTATAGTTTAAATTGCTTTATATTAAAAATAAATAAATATAGGTTATACTGAAGTAAATAACCTATATTGTCTTAAATTATAAATTCTCAACTTTTAGTTAGTAATGTCTGCATAAAATGAGATAATGAAGTTTTCTTTCTTTTTTATAATGTTTATTTGTGCACATATTCTTAATTAAAAATTTAAAGTTTAAGAAAGAACTACAGAAATGATTAAATTATTATTTAAAAAAAATGTCCCCTTCTATTCGATTTTATTTTTCAGATGAGGCATTTAGGCAATGATGAAGTCCATATAGTATGGTCAGAGCATAGTCGTGACTATCGACGGAATATTATCCCTACTGAATTTGGTGATGTCTTAATCATTATCTACCCTCTTCCAAATGGTCTCTTTAGAATTCAGATCAACAAAAAACCAGACGTAAGTCGATTTGAGTGAAGTTATATGATGATTTCAAATTTTTTTTTTTCCCCCCCCGGATGAGGATTTTGATTTGTTTCGTCGTATTATCCAGCAATTCATTATTGGTAAAAAATGCAGATAGTGATTTAGTCGATTAAAAACTCAAGCCTTATATCAAATTTGTAACGTCTTCAATTCTGTACAATAATCTAAGGGAAGTAAATCTATTGTTACTATAAAATGAAGAGTTGTCTCCCTTCCGCAAATTCTTGTACTGAAAATTTACTACATTCTGCATTTTTTAAAATGTCACATATATTTTCTTTAAATATTTTGCAAAAAAAAAAAAAATTATCAAGCTTTGATTTTATCTCTTTATCTATCCATATATATATATATATATATATATATATATATTGTTAGAAAATTTTAATAGTGAGATGCAATTGAACTAAATTCTTGAAACAATGTATAAAGCGGAGATAGAAGCCAGTGAACCATTTAAGTAATCCATCTCTTTTATATTTTTTAAATGTTCAATGGTATTCATAATTCATTGATTACACTTGGTATTAAATAAATTGATTTTTGCTTAATGCCTTTTCATATTAAAAATTGTGTGTGTGGTATAATAATGTAATGGAAATATCTCTTGGAAAAAAGATTAGCAATAGAATGATAAAGCCTTTCAAGACCAAGTTGGAGCAAGATAATCACTTAATAGACAATTGTATCTTAGTACTTCACATGAAAGACTTGAACAAATATGACTGCAATCTAAGAAGCGTAGGCATAAAGGAACTGGTGCATTAAATGCTTCATTTTGCTCGAGAAGTAATTTATGTAAATGCAGATAAATATTTTATTTGTATTAAAATGACTGAAGATAGTAATCACTCATTAATTTACTAATTGAAGTTGTTTTACTACCCTTCCCACTACAGATGGGATAGGAAATATAAAAATAAATACACATAGATAAGTATTATATGGTTCAGTTTATGATAATTTAGTTTTTTTTATTTATAGGTTAGATTTATTGGCTATATTTTCAAAGATAGATGTGTAATTTCCTGTTTTTTTTTCTTGTAATTCAGAGGTTCTCCCCCTTTTTTTTTTTTACTGGTTACTATCAGAGGCTAGTGAAACCAGTTTACTCTGCTTTTTGATCCATAACTAGTGGCAGAAGATATTCATGCCTTTTCTAAAGCTGTTAGTGCAGGAGTGAATACAACTGACTTATCACAAATTTGAATTCACTTTCTGCGTGAATATCTCCACTTCTTCCAATGAATTATTGCTTCATGGAACTGACTCTCAAGAGGATACTTCTATCACAACAGCCTTAACCTGTTCCAGTCTATGGTTAACCATTATCTTCCGGATAAACTCTGTAATCCTCTACTTCAAATGGTCTTGCTCAGGGTGAACATCATTGGGGCCTTTCACATGGTAAATGTCATTGTAAAAAAACACAAAAATTCGTTATACTTAAAAATAAAAAAAATTCTTTTAAATCAAAATTATCACTTATTTACACTCTTTTTCTTTTGTTTTTTTGGTTTAGGAATTTTTATCTACTCACAGTTTTATTTTGAACAAAAATTATCTTATTTTTATCATGTGAATTTTCCCTTTTTCAAGCTTAAAGCAAATTTTATTTTTTTTATACTCTATTTTTTGACATGTATGAAAATGAGTTACTAAAGACATCTAGAAATTTCATGTTCTATTCATTTGTTAAACAAACCCAATGTTGGCCAGACATAAATAACCCACTCACATATTATAAAAGGTCATGAGCCATACACTGAATGACATATCTTGATAAAAAGAGATAATGCATACCAGAGATTATCACATTATAAATTTTAAAGGAATTAAGAAAATTCAACTAAACTGAGTATTTGAATTATTATGGAAAGTTAATCTATATAACAGATATAACTCCATATGCTTGTGTGTGTGTGTATATATATATATATATATATATATATATATATAGCGTTAAAGACAAAAAAATTTTTTTATTATAATTGGCCATGCCAAAATTCAAAAATAAAAACACCAGTTGACCAGTTTCATCCCCTCTCTTCAGAACTGTAAATGGGGAACAATTATGAGAAAAGAATATCTGTTATGGGTGAAATTAATAAACGGAAGGGGGAGAAAAAAATCTTTTTTGATATCTGATAAAAGTTATTACATCTAAAGATGCTAGAGACCCAACAGAGCAAGCTCAAGCAAACACTCTCTTTGTTTACAAAGTGAGGGCTGCTTGGACCTGATAAACAGTGTATCTAACATCTTAAGATGGAATGAGTGCAATCTGGCCAAAATGAAAAAACAATTTTAATCAGACTTGTGGTCGTACAGACACAAATGATGCTGAATGCTCAGGTCACCCCAAATCGGCATTTGTCCCAGTAAAACACCAAAAAAATCCATAAGCTTGTTTTTGCCAATTGTAAATTGAAGTTGCATGAGATAGCAGAGGAGTTGAACATATCAGAGGGCAGTTTATTCACCATTTTGCATGATCAATACCCCAAACTAAATTTTCATCCATTCTTTTCACTGACAAATGCTGTGCTACTCCCAATGGACCAGATGGCTAGATCAGAGGCTGAGTGGTTTGATATGTCAACAAGGAAGAGGTTGTGTGATATTTTGGGGATGAAGCTATAAGGTGGTGAAGTGACTCATCTACGACGAATTCAAAAGAATTATTTTTGTTTTTGAAAGCACATGTGGAGACATGGCTCTAAAAGCCAAACAAATTTTGGTAGTCATGAATAAATACACTTTCTTTTTAGTTTCTTTTTCATTTTCGTTTTTTTTTGTTTTTTGTCTGGGTGTGTTATTTAATTTCTCCAACTTTTTGTTCTTTCAGATTCATTTTGGACCATTATTTGATGGAGCAATTGTTGATGCCAAGATCCTACCTTGTCTAGTCCGAGCCACAGCGATAAATGCCAGCAGAACCAAGCGGGCCCAAATGCCTCTTTACCATTCACAGTATCCTTACATGGCATATATAATTAATAATCAACAGGCAGGTTGCCATAATGGTTACTAGAAAAAAAAAATGATATTGGCTAACTGATTTCTTTGTTCACTTCATTTCATTCTAATGTTCTCTGTAAAGGTGTGAATGTGTTTTTTTTCTTTGTCTTGATATCAGAAATATAGACAAGATGTATTGTTGTCACTTGCATGTAATGATGATTGACACAGAGTAGGTGAATGGGCATCTGGGCAAATCACTCTCCCATAAATTTTACCTGACTAAACAGCAGCAACAAAAACTGGTTATCCTCAGTTACCAGACTCAACAAAAGACAATATAAATAATTATTTTCTTATGAACATGGGGGAGAAGATGATGATGATGATTTGTTTGCTCTGTATGAATTCCCACATTGAGAGCAATTTTATTGTAACTATTGCTTTTTATCTCTCTCTCTTTGTTTCAATGTATTTGTCTCTTGCAATGATTTCATCTCAGCAGTCTCTCTCTCTCTTACTCTGTGGCCTTTCAGTCTCTCTTACTCTGTGGCCTTTCTGTCTCTGTTACCCTGTGGTCTTTCTCTCTCTGTTACCCTGTGGTCTTTCTCTCTCTGTTACCCTGTGGTCTTTCTCTCTCTGTTACCCTGTGGTCTTTCTCTCTCTGTTACCCTGTGGCCTTTCTCTCGCTGTTACCCTGTGGCCTTTCTCTCGCTGTTACCCTGTTGCCTTTCTCTCTCTGTTACCCTGTTGCCTTTCTCTCTCTGTTACTCTGTTGCCTTTCTCTCTCTCTGTTACACTGTTGCCTTTCTCTCTCTCTCTGTTACACTGTTGCCTTTCTCTCTCTCTCTGTTACACTGTTGCCTTTCTCTCTCTCTCTGTTACACTGTTGCCTTTCTCTCTCTCTCTGTTACACTGTTGCCTTTCTCTCTCTCTCTGTTACACTGTTGCCTTTCTCTCTCTCTCTGTTACACTGTTGCCTTTCTCTCTCTCTGTTACACTGTTGCCTTTCTCTCTCTCTCTCTGTTACACTGTTGCCTTTCTCTCTCTCTCTCTGTTACACTGTTGCCTTTCTCTCTCTCTCTCTGTTACACTGTTGCCTTTCTCTCTCTCTCTCTGTTACACTGTTGCCTTTCTCTCTCTCTCTGTTACACTGTTGCCTTTCTCTCTCTCTCTGTTACACTGTTGCCTTTCTCTCTCTCTCTGTTACACTGTTGCCTTTCTCTCTCTCTCTCTGTTACACTGTTGCCTTTCTCTCTCTCTCTGTTACACTGTTGCCTTTCTCTCTCTCTCTCTCTGTTACACTGTTGCCTTTCTCTCTCTCTCTCTGTTACACTGTTGCCTTTCTCTCTCTCTCTGTTACACTGTTGCCTTTCTCTCTCTCTCTGTTACACTGTTGCCTTTCTCTCTCTCTCTGTTACACTGTTGCCTTTCTCTCTCTCTCTGTTACACTGTTGCCTTTCTCTTTCTCTCTGTTACACTGTTGCCTTTCTCTCTCTCTCTGTTACACTGTTGCCTTTCTCTCTCTCTCTGTTACACTGTTGCCTTTCTCTCTCTCTCTGTTACACTGTTGCCTTTCTCTCTCTCTCTCTGTTACACTGTTGCCTTTCTCTCTCTCTCTCTGTTACATTGTTGCCTTTCTCTCTCTCTCTCTGTTACACTGTTGCCTTTCTCTCTCTCTGTTACACTGTTGCCTTTCTCTCTCTCTGTTACACTGTTGCCTTTCTCTCTCTCTCTCTGTTATGTCTTCGTTGCCTTTCTCTCTCTCTGTTACACTGCTGCCTTTCTCTCTCTCTCTGTTACACTGTTGCCTTTCTCTCTCTCTGTTACACTGTTGCCTTTCTTTCTCTCTCTCTGTTACACTGTTGCCTTTCTCTCTCTCTGTTACACTGTTGCCTTTCTCTCTCTGTTACACTGTTGCCTTTCTCTCTCTCTGTTACACTGTTGCCTTTCTCTCTGTTACACTGTTGCCTTTCTCTCTCTCTGTTACACTGTTGCCTTTCTCTCTCTCTCTGTTACACTGTTGCCTTTCTCTCTCTCTGTTACACTGTTGCCTTTCTCTCTCTCTCTGTTACACTGTTGCCTTTCTCTCTCTCTCTGTTACACTGTTGCCTTTCTCTCTCTCTCTGTTACACTGTTGCCTTTCTCTCTCTCTGTTACACTGTTGCCTTTCTCTCTCTCTGTTACACTGTTGCCTTTCTCTCTCTCTCTCTCTGTTACACTGTTGCCTTTCTCTCTGTTACACTGTTGCCTTTCTCTCTCTCTGTTACACTGTTGCCTTTCTCTCTCTCTCTGTTACACTGTTGCCTTTCTCTCTCTCTCTGTTACACTGTTGCCTTTCTCTCTCTCTGTTACACTGTTGCCTTTCTCTCTCTGTTACACTGTTGCCTTTCTCTCTCTCTGTTACACTGTTGCCTTTCTCTCTCTCTCTGTTACACTGTTGTCTTTCTCTGTTACACTGTTGCTTCCTTTCTCTCTCTCTGTTACACTGTTGCCTTTCTCTCTCTCTGTTACACTGTTGCCTTTCTCTCTCTCTGTTACACTGTTGCCTTTCTCTCTCTCTGTTACACTGTTGCCTTTCTCTCTCTCTGTTACACTGCTGCCTTTCTCTCTCTCTGTTACACTGTTGCCTTTCTCTCTCTCTGTTACACTGTTGCCTTTCTCTCTCTCTGTTACACTGTTGCCTTTCTCTCTCTCTCTGTTACACTGTTGCCTTTCTCTCTCTCTGTTACACTGTTGCCTTTCTCTCTCTCTCTGTTACACTGTTGCCTTCCTCTGTTACACTGTTGCCTTTCTCTCTCTCTGTTACACTGTTGCCTTTCTCTCTCTCTCTCTGTTACACTGTTGCCTTTCTCTCTCTCTGTTACACTGTTGCCTTTCTCTCTCTCTCTCTCTCTCTGTTACACTGTTGCCTTTCTCTCTCTCTCTGTTACACTGTTGCCTTTCTCTTCTCACTCTGTTACACTGTTGCCTTTCTCTCTCTCTCTCTCTCTGTTACACTGTTGCCTTTCTCTCTCTCTCTCTCTCTCTGTTACACTGTTGCCTTTCTCTCTCTCTGTTACACTGTTGTTTTCTCTCTCTCTCTCTCTCTCTGTTACACACTGTTGCCTTTCTCTCTCTGTTGCCTTTTTCTCTCTCTGTTGCCTTTCTCTCTCTGTTGCCTTTCTCTCTCTCTGTTGTCTTCTTTTTCTCTCTCTGTCTGTCTTTTTCTCTCTCTCTCTGCCTGTCTTTTTCTCTCTCTCTCTCTCTGTCTGTCTTTTCTCTCTCTCTCTCTCTCGTCTGTCTTTTTCTCTCTCTCTCTGTCTGTCTTTCTCTCTATCTCTCTCTCGTCTGTCTTTTTCTCTATCTCTCTCTCTGCCTGTCTTTCTCTCTCTCTGCCTGTCTTTTTCTCTATCTCTCTCTCGTCTGTCTTTTTCTCTATCTCTCTCCGTCTGTCTTTTTCTCTATCTCTCTGCCTGTCTTTTTCTCTATCTCTCTGTCTGTCTTTCTCTATCTCTCTCTCTGCCTGTCTTTCTCTATCTCTCTCTCGTCTGTCTTTTTCTCTATCTCTCTCTCGTCTGTCTTTTTCTCTATCTCTCTCTCTCTCTCTCTCGTCTGTCTTTTTCTCTCTCTCTCTCGTCTGTCTTTTTCTCTCTCTCTCTCTCTGCCTGTCTTTTCTCTCTCTCTCTCTGCCTGTCTTTTTCGCTCTCTCTCTCTGCCTGTCTTTTCGCTCTCTCTCTCGCTCTGTCTTTCTCGCTCTCTCTCTGCCTGTCTTTCTCGCTCTCTCTCTGCCTGTCTCTCGCTCTCTCTCCGTCTGTCTTTTTCGCTCTCTCTCTCTGCCTGTCTTTTTCTCTCTCTCTCTGTCTGTCTTTTTCTCTCTCTCTCTGCCTGTCTTTTTCTCTCTCTCTCTTTCTGCCTGTCTTTTTCTCTCTCTCGCTCTGTCTTTCTCTCTCTCTCTCTCTGCCTGTCTTTTCTCTCTCTGCCTGTCTTTTTCTCTCTCTCTCTGTCTGTCTTTTTCTCTCTCTCTCTCGGTCTGTCTTTTTCTCTCTCTCTGTCTGTCTTTCTCTCTCTCTCCCTGTCTGTCTTTTTCTCTCTCTCTCTCTGTCTGTCTTTTTCTCTCTCTCTCTCTCGTCTGTCTTTTTCTCTCTCTCTCTCGTCTGTCTTTTCTCTATCTCTCTCGCTCTGTCTTTTCTCTATCTCTCTCGTCTGTCTTTCTCTATCTCTCTCTCGCTCTGTCTTTTTCTCTATCTCTCTCTCGTCTGTCTTTCTCTCTCTATCTCTCTCTCTCTCTCTCGTCTGTCTTTTTCTCTATCTCTCTCTCTCTCTCGTCTGTCTTTTTCTCTATATCTCTCTCTCTCTCTCTGTCTTTTTCTCTCTCTCTCTCTTTCTCTCTCTCTCTCTGTCTTTCTCTCTCTCTCTCTCTCTGTCTTTCTCTCTCTCTCTCTGTCTTTCTCTCTCTCTGCCTTTCTCTCTCTCTCTCGTCTGTCTTTCTCTCTCTCTCTCGTCTGTCTTTTTCTCTCTCTCTCTCTCTTTGTCTGTCTTTTTCTCTCTCTCTCTCTCTGTCTTTCTCTCTCTCTCTCTCTCTCTCTCTCTCTCTCTCTCTCTCTCTTTCTCTCTCTCTCTCTCTCTGCCTTTCTTTCTCTCTCTCTCTCTCGCTCTTTCTTTCTCTCTCTCTGTCTGTCTTTCTCTCTCTCTCTCTCTCTCGTCTGTCTTTCTCTCTCTCTCTCTCTCTCTCTCTGTCTCTCTCTCTCTCTCTCTCTGTCTGTCTTTCTCTCTCTCTCTCTGCCTGTCTTTCTCTCTCTCTCTCTCTGCCTGTCTTTCTCTCTCTCTCTCTGCCTTTCCCCTCTCTCTCTCTGTCTTTCCCCCTCTCTCTCTCGCTCGTCTTCCCCCCCCCTCTCCCTCGTCTTTCTCCTCTCTCTCTCGCTTTGTCTTTCCCCTCTCTCTCTCTCGCTCGTCTTTCTCTCTACTGCCTTGAGGTAAAAGTATTTTAAAACTTATTGATCTGTTATTTCTATTATTTTGTCTCTGAGATTTTTTTTTTTCTAAATTATTCCTTTAACTAATAATCTTCAGCTATGAGGAACGTGCCAATTGTCTGGCTAATATCATTCAGAAACACATAGAACCCACCATGTTTGAAGACTTTGCAGCCAACGTCTTTGCTCCAATGTTCCCTGACACATCAGCCACAGGTTAGTTGACTTTTCAAATTGATAATTGCTTTGCTTGAATAATTGCTAAGAGAGATTTCAAAATGTATCAATTTTACTGCTTGGGAGAGCTTTTTTAGAAATATTTTGATTATTAATTTTAAATAATCTTTTGATTGTCGAACTTTCAATGCTATTATATCAGTTTTATATTTTTAGAATATTTCTTTCTTTATTTTTTTAATTCAAAGTTTCTGACATCATTTTTAAATTGAATTAATTTGAATTATCAGTTGTAAATTTGACAGTGAAAATATTAAGCAAAGTGATTTTAAAAAAAAATGAAACTTTTTTCTCTTTCTTTTTGCAGTTCATTCTAAATTTAAATTTTTAGAAATTATTTAAGTTTTGATTCCATATAATTACCAGTTGCTCAAAAAGAGAAAAAACACACACACGCACACCAAATTATTGCATGATTTATATAGTGATTTACTAAGTTTAATGCAAGGCCAAAAGTATGGAACTCACTACTCAGTTTTACTTGATCTAACAAGATGAGCTTTCTGACCTTATACCATGTTGAAGTATCCATTAAATGTTTATATAAAGTATCAATTTTGATGGATCCACATAATGTGTATATAATGAGAAATTGACATTTTTGAATGATTAAACAGTTCTAATTTTGGGTTGCAAGCAGGCCTTTACATATTAATAATGGCTTATGGCCTATCATGTTGAATACACCGGTTCTTGCTTGATCACTGAAGTTAAGCAACGTTGAGCCTGGTCAGTACTTAGATGAGTGACCACTTGGGAATACCAGGTGCTGTAAGCGTTTAGTGACGGATGTGCATTGTGGTGCAGTGGATATTGGCTCAGAAAGAGAAATTGGTGAGCCGAGTTCGAATTCCAGTTGAATACCCTGCATTCACTTAAGCACTGGTACCCTTGGGAGAGGTATTAATCCGTCCCTTCCCTCCAGTTATGGGTTAAATAACAAAGGTAGGACTTGGGGACCCTGCCCTTAAAAACAAATCCCAATGAATCTTGATACTTGAAAAAGAAAAATGTATTACTAGACACAAAAACTTATATAAACAACAATAAATTGTTGAAAGAAAAAGGTATTACCAGCAATAAATGAATAAAGTTTAGTTGGTAATGAATGACCCACTGAGGTTGATTTGCCATAAAAAAAACCAATCAACCATCATATTAATAACAATATTTAAAAGGCTTAATTATCTTTTTTTTTTTTCTTTTGTAAATTTTGTAATGAAAATACTTTCAATATGTTTTTATTTTATTTTTATTTTTTAAGGAGATAATTGAATGAGTTTTTGAATTAAATTTTCAGTTTTCTTTGAAAAAGTAAATATTGTATTGCTTTTAATATGCTGTACAAAACATTGTTTTGTGACTAAATTTGACTAACTCAGCAAAATGTTACATGCATGGAAATTTAATAGTGACTTTATTTTGGTATTGTTAAGAGTATGGTACACAAATTAAACACTTATGAAGCTGCAATTTAAAAAACGAAAACAAAACAGTCCTAATTCAACAAGCATTTTGTTATTTACAAGGGTCATTCAATAAATAAGGTCAATTTTTCTAATACAGATAGAAGCTTACTTTTTTTTTTTTTTTCAGTGTAGTCTCCCAGCAATGTCACACACTTTTTCCATCTGTGTACAAGCTTCCGTATTCCCTCAGCTAAAAATCTTTGGACTGATGTCTCAGCCAATCATTCACAGCACTTTTGACATCATTGTCACTTTCAAACTTCTTTAAACAATTTAGCCCACTTGTCATCATTTTATGGCTGAAACATGTGGCACCATACACAGTTGACATTCTCCTATGAATTTCAACTGGTTTGCACCCTTCAGCAACCAAAAACTTGATAACTGACCTCTGTTCAATCCTGGAGCATGCTTCTTGGTTGGACATCTTTGTTAATCTCCAAAACTATAAAAAGTTTTTTTTCAATCTGCAAAAAAATTAAATCCCTTTAAAAAAGAATTAAAGGAAAAAAGATTAAGCTTCTATCTGTATTAGAAGTCCTTATACCGAAAAATTCACCTTATTTATTGAATGACCCTCGTATAACAAGCAGTATGTCCTCTTTATTTTCCTCATTTCAATTATTTTTTTCTTTATTTTTTTTCTGTTTTTTTATATTTTAATTTTCTTTTTCAACATTTAAAGACTGAATCTGAATTGGTTTGTGGTAGTAATAGTGAATGGGAGTTGCAACTCCTGTTTTGCTTGGGTGGGAAATTAACATTGGTTGAAATAGTTTTTTTTTTTTTTTTTCCTACGAAAATAATTTTGTTTGATCTTTTGGTGTAGAAAGTGGTGATAAGTTTAATTTGAAACATTCAAGTGACATTATCTTGAAAATATTTCATTGGTATACATTTTAAAGATCTTTCTTTATTTATTTAAACACTGTTGTCATTTTTTATTACTGTCCTGAATATCTGTAACAATTAAGTTTTAACACCTTCACTTTTTTGAGAGTATATACTTTTAATAAGATATTTGAAGGTTTTATGAAAAAATATTGGCTTAATGACCATATCACATTAAAACACCAGTTCCTATATGATCCTCAAAATTGAGTAACACTGATTGCTGAACACTTGGGAATACCAGTTATGTAAGCTTGGATGTGCAGGTGATGTAATGGATAATAGCTTGAAACTGGGAATTAGGGAGCCAAGTTCTAATTTCTGTTGGGTTCATTATATTATGCATAAATATCCTTGGGAAAGGTATGAGTGTACCTCTTCTCTCATAGTTAATTATTAAGACCTACATCAGTCAGTCAGTTAAGTGCCATACTTGATACACGCTTAGGGCGATCATGTCTCGAAAGAGACATGACTGACTGGGCAGAAGATTATCCCGCAGTAGATTGCCATTGCTTTCTGCAGTAGATTGGTTGCCAACCAAGGCTATTGGACCCAATCTGTCCTGCTATTTAACCCATAACTGGAAGGAAGAGACGGATTAATACCTTTCCCAAGGGTATTTGCGCGTAAGTGAATACAATGGATTCAACTGGAATTCAAACTCGGCTCCCCGATTTCTCGTCCCGAGCCTATATCCAATGCACCACAACACATATCCTTCACTAAACCATTATTATCTCAAAAATAAAAATTTAATAATCTAAAATATTTTCTAGCTTTAAATAAAGGTTGATAAGCTGTAGAAAATTAATGAATTATTCATAAAAAATATTGACTATACAAAAAATATTTTCAATGTAAAACCATTGAAAAAATAACAACTGTTGCAGTATTTACCATCTGATTTTTTTTGTTTTCTTTTTGGATTAAAGTGCGTATTTAAGTTAAGTTTTGATGGTTAAAAAAAAAAAAAATTACATTTCATTTATAAGTGACTTACTAATAATTAGATTTTAAACTGTAATCTTTTAAATAAAATTCACCCAGAAGCTTAAATATTCTAGGTTCATTTTTTTTTTTTTTTTTTTTTTTCAGTAACTGCATTTGCATTATTGATAGACCTGAATTACTTTGTATAATGATCATGAAAATTAGGCTGAAATGTAAAATTCCTCTGGCATGTGTAGCATTTAAATATAAATGAAAGAAAGTTTTAAATTTTATAAATAAATGTTCATTCATTTTTTTTCTTTAATTAAAAGTTAAAGTATTAACCCATTTTACCTGGGGATCAGTAATTTAATTTCAATTTAATTTTTTTTTTAAAAATTTATCAGAATTTAAGTGATGCCTAATTAGGGATTTTATAAACTTTCTCAATATAGAAATTAGAATTATACATTATGGAAGAAAATAAAACTTAACAAATGACACACTTTTTCTTTATGCTTTTCATTTAAAATCTTAGGAGCAATTGGTGGGTTAGTTCAAAAGAAATATTTTTCTTTTTTGCCAGTGAATTGGGTAGTGATTCAAGACTATTTGAAGATGGCAATGAGGGGAAGGGAAAGCAAGAACCGTTCTTAAGGTGATTTTCTAAGCATAGCTTAGATGTGGCACAATGCCAAAAGTAAGGGACGCCCAGTGAGGATTGAACTCACTACTCAATTGTAATGATTCTAGCGAGACATGCTTGCTAACCATTACACCACCTCGAGGTGACAAGAACTGTTCTTAAGTGACTGATGCAGTATCTCCTGGAAAATGTCCGTGTTCCTTCATTTTTAGCAATTCATGGCCTATTACAATGCGTAGTTGGGGATTAAGGCAAGACAAATAATGATTGTCTTGGTGCAGTTAAGATATTTTCTCAATATGGCATCACACAAAAATAACCTCATCAAAATAGTTAATTAATATTTTACAATTAAAGTAATAAAGTATATTTTAGTTTAAAAGTTTGCATTAATCTTTTTCTTTCCAGAAACACGTTTTCATAAAAAGAATTTAATTGCAAATCAGAATTGTGATAAGTCATTGAAAAAAAATTGAATTTTACTTATTAGATAAGTTTTTCTCAAAGTGAATTAATTTCATTTGACTATTGACTATATATATATATATATAGATCGAAATCTGACAAGTTGAATAGGGTAAATAAAGAACAGGTAGGCAAAATGTCTTTAACCTAGCATGTTTCACTTTAATAAGCTTTTTCGTTGATTTTTTAAAGGTGAAAATTTGTCTTTAAAGAATCTCTGAAAAAGCATGTTAAAGATAATTTTTTCCTTCCTGTTCTTTACTTTTTCTATTCATTTTATACACACACACACACACATATATATATATATATATATATATATATATTTCATTGAATAATATAGACATGTTATATCTATTCATTATATTAATCCTTTCTAGTGCTTTAATTACCTTCTTCATGTTAAGCTGAAATTCATCACGGAAGACACCATAGTTTTTGTTAAACGAAGTTGTTTTTTTTTTTAAAAAAAAAACAACAAAAAAAAGCAGCCCTGATGAGTGATGTCATCATAATGGTGTCATGATACTTCAAAATTGGCACGAACTCACTCAGTGACAAATTCTTTTTGTTAAAAAACACATGCACAGAGCAACCATTCTTTCAAACATCTTTCATTAAATACGATAGACAAGGAATGTTTTATGAATTTTTTTTTTATTTATCTATACTTCTGAGAGGAGTTAGTAGTTACATTATTATTTACATTGTTTATTACCATGTTTACAATGTTTCGGCTGTTGTACTAACCAACACCTCTATCCACTGGCCGTGTGTCTTCAATGTCACTTGGCCCGGTGGATATAGGCGTTGGTTAGTTTCTGTGACTTGACCTAGAGAGTTGTGAGTTCAATACCAGTGGTGAACAAATAACTTAGTGTTAAGTTAAAGGGAGATAACTACATGGCTACCAGAAGTGGAGTTGCACACAGAATGAGAATGATATACTCCAGCTATTGAAATAAAGGGTTCAGTTTGAAATTCCTAGCACTTGAAGAAGGCCAGAGCGTACAATAGCTGAAACATCCTAAATATGGCAATAAAGATGTAGCAACAGTCCAAACAATGTAAATAATGATGTAATTTTAATCTTAAAGTTTTCTATTTGCTGGGAGTGAGGGAGTACAGAAACTGTTCATTATCCCAAGTGTTTTCGGCCACCTCCATTAGCCATTTTCAGGAGGGTTTTGTTTTTGGTGGTGTTTATACACACATACACACACACACACACAGGGTGCAATGACTAAATTGTCTTCATTCCATATTTTTAATTTTGTGGATTATTTTTTTCTTTTTGATTTTGCTGACTGCACAGTATAAGTAGGGTCAGTTGGGCACCATCTGTGAGAGAGAAAAAGGCACTTGTAACACCAAAGATGAGTTGAAGGCAAGGGTAATGTAAGCAGTCACCAACTTAAACAAGGAGACTGTCCAGAAGAGTTGCAGAAGATTCCAAAATCATCTGGAGGCCATAGTTGAAGCCTGTGGTGATTTTATTGAATAAATTTACTCTTTAATATTTCAAGATATTTTTGTGTAATTTTGGTAAATATATCTCTTAAAATGAGTTTTTTTTGTGAGTAATTTAGACAAGTTATCCATTGCACCCTGTAAATGTAAGTGCACTCACCAGTTGGTAGACTGTGAAGTTTGCAGCTGGCTCTCATAAATAAAACAAATTATATTTGCTTCTTATGCCCCAACCATCATAGTATCTAAAAAATTTTCCACCATTAATTTGGTTTCTGATGAAATGTTATGTAGAAGTTGTACATTTATGGAAGTTCAGAGAAATGTAAAAGTCACTTGCTACTTAAATTTGACCAACCATTTGTTTTAGGTAAAACTCATGGTAAGCATTTTTTAAAAATATCTTTACATGTAATTAGAAAATGACTGCACATGTACCTTGAGCCTGTCCTAGATTTGTTGCTTAAATTTCACTGCTATTGCACACAATACATAAAGTCTCAAAATAATTCAAACTATTGAGTATTATAGAATCTTTTGCAATCAAAATATCGCTCCATATTTACCTTAAGTAGCTGAATTTGTTGATTAAAATTAAGTGAAAAGCTACATATACTGTTTTTTTTTTTTTGTTTTTTGTTTTTTAATCCTGATTGGATTGTGCTTTATTTCATTCTGCTTTCTTTTTTGCTTCCGGTTTATTTCCTTCATTTTAGGTTGCATTCTTAGATTATTTAGACATTTGAAAGATGATAAATTCTCTTAGGTTGCAAGGATGTGGAGATTAAATTGGAAGGTGGGGGGGGTAAAGAAAGTGAGAAGAAGATGGTTGTTTGCAATTTTGATACACAGTATGAGCAAAGCGCTCTTAATGAAAATAAATCCCATCAGCCAACAAGTCTGAATGCAATTGTCTCTGGCAAGTTTGAACATTGCCTAGTCCCCCCTTCTGTTTGTTTGTTTGTTTGTTTGTTTTCCCTTTCTCTTTCTAGATTTTTTTTCCCCCTTTTTAATTTGTGCCCCTTCTTGCACTCACTCTCCAACTGCATCAGCATTAGGATGTATATGAAGACAATAGGCCCCTTTACTGTGCGGTCTCTTTTTACCAAAGCCGGTTGGCTGATTACCAACAAAGTGGCATGCCATGCTAAAATTGGGTCATTATATCTAATTGGGTCATGGCAAACAACAGCGATTTCTTTCAGTTCTATTTATTTATTTTCCATCTTTTCTATTTTACTTGCCCCCCCCCACCCCCACCCCCCGGAAGCTGTGTGTGATTTCATATTAGACAAATTTTCTCTCTCCTCTCCCCTCATGCAATCGTTGATTAGGTGTGTTAATCGCTCATTTCCATTTTCTAAACTTCAAAATACCTTGGGTGAATTTTTGTGTGCGTGTTTGTGTCATTTTTAGTTCTGTTGAAAAAAGTGACTGGATTCAAAGCATTTTTGTGTGTGTGTGTGTGTGTGTGTGTGTGTGTGTGTGCGTCCCTTTTTATTTGTGTGTGTATCCTTTTTTTTATCCTGGAAAAGTGTGCAAAGCAATATTTCTTTTGTGTCTTTTTGTGTGCATTTATATTTTTAAAATTCTGTTGAAAAAGTGACAGTATGTAAAAGAAATTTGGGATAGCATTTTTATTTACTCTCATCTTTTGCTCACCTGCTAATTCATTTTCTGTCTGTTCTACTTTTGAATGAGTTCGTCTTTATAATTTCTTTGAATCTTTTGGATTTGATATCTTTTATTATAGCTCTTTACAATCTTATTAGAGATAAAGAAATGATTTTTGTGGTTTAGCCAGCTCGCAATCTCATTCTTATGTTTTTAAACTGGATTTCATTTTAAATTTCTGACTCCCTCCCTCTTTTTTTTTTTTTTTTTTTTTTTTAAAATACTGAAAGAAAAAAGTACATATAAATTGAGACAGGGTTTCAATGAAAATATTTTCTTATTTTAAGGCTAATTGATGTTTTGATATTTTGCTCATGTATTCTACCTTTTGGCTTCATTGTGTCTTTATAAAGCTTCCATTTTTAACATGACCTTGTTTTGAGTTTAATTTTCAACAATTTCTGAAATAAACTTTTGAAAGGTTTCTTCAATCTTTGTCCTTGTCTCCTCGGCTATAACTGGAATTCAATGTTTCCTTTGTCATGAAAGATCAGTTATTAAAATTAAAGTTTCTAACTTTTTTTAAAATTATTTTTATTTGCTATTTAAGTTGTGATTTGAATTAGTTTCTTTGTTTAAAATTGATCAATTCTGATTGTAAATATTCTATACTCTTTTCACAGTTCTTGAGTTTAACACTAACAATATTTTCAAATTGTTTTATTAATTGCTGTGTAGAACTTAGGTTAAATTGTACTGACAAAAATTATTTTAATAAAATATTTTCATCAGAGTAACATATATAGTTAAATCAGAAAGTCCTTTCTCACTTAACTACATAGCATAATAATGAGAAAAATTTACCGACATAGCATGATAATGAGAAAAATTTACCGACATAGCTTGATAATGAGAAAAATTTACCGACATAGCTTGATAATGAGAAAAATTTACCGACATAGCTTGATAATGAGAAAAATTTACCGACATAGCTTGATAATGAGAAAAATCAAAACTTATACAAGACTGGGAAGGTGTGCATTTGCCTATTTCTCTCTAATATGTATGATCTTTTTGCTTTCGTGTTGCTTGACTAATTATATCATCCAGTCCTTTGTTGTTTACATCTATGTCAGTAATAGTTGTTGTCTTGTATGACAATTTTAGCTGAATAAAACCTCTTCTACCTTCTTTTCAGACTATTTGTAGATGGTCTGCATTAGTGTTTGGATGATATATGTTATGCTTAGAAAGAAGATTTCTTTGTCTTAGAATGCATTCATCTGGTGCCATTTAGAGTCCAGTTCTAGATATTGAAACTATATTGAACCACTGGGATGGCAAGGTTATTTATGGCCATAATTCTGTTCTGAGAATTCAATTCAGTTCTTAATATTAGTTGTACTCTTCTATAGTACTCTTTTCTCACCATTTATTTAATTTTATTTTATTCTTTGTGATTTCTTTTGAGGTAATTATAAGCTTCTTCTTGCTCTAAATTTTTGATTGTTACCCCATGCTCTAAGCTAACAGAGGAAGTTTGTTGTCGTGATCCTTGCAAAATTGTGGCTTTAGCACATTTATCCAAACTAAGTTTCATTCCATTGTCATCACTGAAACATTTAACTGTTTTCAGGAGACCTTCCAGCTCACTGTAATTCCTAGCATGCAACTTCAAGTCGTCCATGCGAAATAGATGGCTTATCTTTTGGGATATTTTATAGCTATATTTAGTCCACTTAGGTTTGCTGATTAATGCTGTTAGGGATTACAAAATAGTAAGAGAGATGAAATATTCCTCTGTTGATATTGATTTCACCAGACTTATAGATTCCATTTCCATGATTGAGGTGAAGTGTTCTTTCTGATATTGACATACTTTGATGAAATTGATGATGACGGGTGATACCTTGTATATATTTAAAGACTGAAAGATCTAGGAACGGAATATGTCTTCCCACCACTTAACTGTTGACATTTATTCTGACAAAACAGGTATATTCCTTCTTAAAAATAAATGACATACTATCTCTTGAACAAAAAGGGTACAAATGTGGCTCTTACGACTGTAAAGACCAGTTACACATTAATAGGATGATCTTGAAAAAATGCTTTAATACAAAGAAAAACCTCAGTACTACCTGGATAGATTATCAAGAGGCATTCAATAGCATATTCCGTTCCTAGATCTTTCAGTCTTTAAATATATACAAGGTATCACCCGTCATCATCAATTTCATCAAAGTATGTCAATATCAGAAAGAACACTTCACCTCAATCATGGAAATGGAATCTATAAGTCTGGTGAAATCAATATCAACAGAGGAATATTTCATCTCTCTTACTATTTTGTAATCCCTAACAGCATTAATCAGCAAACCTAAGTGGACTAAATATAGCTATAAAATATCCCAAAAGATAAGCCATCTATTTCGCATGGACGACTTGAAGTTGCATGCTAGGAATTACAGTGAGCTGGAAGGTCTCCTGAAAACAGTTAAATGTTTCAGTGATGACAATGGAATGAAACTTAGTTTGGATAAATGTGCTAAAGCCACAATTTTGCAAGGATCACGACAACAAACTTCCTCTGTTAGCTTAGAGCATGGGGTAACAATCAAAAATTTAGAGCAAGAAGAAGCTTATAATTACCTCAAAAGAAATCACAAAGAATAAAATAAAATTAAATAAATGGTGAGAAAAGAGTACTATAGAAGAGTACAACTAATATTAAGAACTGAATTGAATTGATCTGTATTTTTTTTTTTTTTTTTTTTTTTTGTGTCACAAAATGTCCCCATTCTTGTGTAGTAGAAATGGTTATTCTTTTGGTTAGTCATATCAGAATTTTAGTGGGACCATTGACCATTTCTTGAAGTTCTTTGGCTAGTTTTTTGTGTGCTCTATTTAGATAATAGTCAAAAGTTAAGAATTTTATCTATTTCTGGAGATTTCTAGCTGTGTTTTTTTTTTTTCAGTGCATATTCAACACCCTCTTCTGTGGTTTCTGCCCATGTTGTTCTGATTATTACTTAGTCAGTTAAGTGCCATACGTGATATACACTTGGCTGATCATGTCCCAAAAGAGACATGGCTGACTGGGCAGAAGATTTCCTGCAGTAGGTTGCCATTACTTTCTGCGGTAGACTGGTTGCCAATCCAGGCTGTAGAACCAAATCTGTCCTGTTATTTGACCCATAGCTGGAGAGAAGAGATGGATTAATACCTTTGCCAAGAGTATTTGCACGTAAGTGAATACAATGGATTCAGCTGGAATTCGAACTCGGCTCTCCGATTTCTCGTTACGAGTCAATATCTACAGCAGCACTATGCGCATTCATTATTATTATTATTATTATTATTATTATTATGATAGAGCATTTTACTTTGTGAAGATTTGATATTGTATCATTCCCATTTGTCATAAAATGGAAAATATATCTTCAAATTGATTCATTCCAGTATGAAAAGATATGTAGACATGTTATTCCCTCACTTTTATGTAGCTTTTGCAGTTCCCTCCTGAGCCAAGAAAAACACACCATACTGAAATATCTACAAGTATAATTTGCATATTAGCTTGATAGATGCTGCCTCTTTCAAGCTTGTCCATTTCTGGTTCCTTGCCAATTATCTGATCCTTGGGTCAGAGAAGACAATGTGTGCCCTTCTCTATCCAGATAGTATCTATCATATAAATTTTTTTTTCCTTTTGGTATAATATTATTTCATTATAGTTTAACTGCCAGGTTTTTATAAATTTTTTTTTTTTTTTGCCAAAGTTTTTTTTAGCAGGGATGTATGAAGACTGAAGAATAGATTGGTTTAAATGTTGTTCTGGTATTAACAATTTAAGAGTTCAAATATATGAACAAAGCTTAATGACTCTTAAAGTTCTAAACAAGGCAGCCGAGTCATCCAACTTTGGCTGCTGCTTATCATTGTGTTGCTGAGACAGGATTTGTGGGACCACAAATTATGGAAGACCTAGATCTACTTTTATGCCTGACCATGAAGAACACATTGTACAGTCTGACGGTGATGATCCAAGTGACCCAGCATGTCATACATCTCATCGTACTGCATGCAGGGAGAGCAGCTCCTGTATCTCTGTCATTTGAAATGTGTAGAGGTGGCTTTCACCCTCTGATCACTCACTACGAGAGAATTTTTGCTGATCCTTTGTTTTGTTTAAGGATGAGGGAACATTTGGAAGTGATGGAATGACAAATTTATACAACCAACATTTGTGGGCAGATCAGAATCCCCATGGTAAAATAGAGGTAAGACATGTGCATCAGTTTACCAATTTTTTACCAATTATCAGCATCAGTTTGCCAATTGATGTGTGGGCTGGAATTGCAGGGGATTGTCTGGTAGGTCCATATGTTCTCATAGCATGTCTTTCAGGAAATGTCTACATGGACTTCATTTCAAACTCACTTCCAGATCTACCTGACAACGTGCCCTTGCTAATACAAAGACGCTCGTAGTTCATGCATGATGGGATTCCAGCACATTTTAGTTGCATTGTTTGCAATGCACTGAATGACATCTAACATGATGTATGGATAGTTAGGGGAGGACCAGTTCCATGGCCTGCACATTCCCCCAATCTCAATCCTTTAAATTTTTTATGCGTGAGGTGACCTAAAACAATTGGTTTATGCAGCAGATATTAATAATGTAGAGATGTTTTGACATGTCATGGTGGCCTGCAAAACAGTTCGGCACCACTTAGGGATATTTGAAAGGGTCCCCCAGTTAATGATCTGATAAGTGCATGCCTGTGTAGAAGCAAGCGGAGGATATTTTGAATATTTGTTATGGGTTGCTATGTTGAGGTATATTTTGTTTTGTATATGGGCATTTTACCTTGTTTTACTCTCAGGAACCAGCTCCCAAAGTTTGTGAAAGTATTTTTGTTTTTTCATTTGACTGTACCTACCATAAACTTAATAACTTAACTCAAAAACAAAGGATTTGCGAACATGTTTATATAGACCTGTTTGTAGACCTAAAAAAAAAATATATGCTCCAGGCAAAGAGATTTGGCTTCAATGAAGAAGTGATATCAGAAACTGAGCTGAATTTTGTCTAGAAGTTGCTGTTTTATTAGTTAGGCTCGGGATCTGTTGAGTGAAAAAAAGTGCAAGAAGCTGTGAACATTTTGTTTAAAGTGTAGATTTATTGTTATTACTTGATTTTTGTATAATATATTAAGTGTCCATAATGGTATTTATGTTGCTACATATGTTTCAAGTCCAAAGTTGACTCTCTTCAAGCGAATAAATTTGTGACATAACATATCGAGATCAGTTTGTCTTTCTGATGAAAATACTTTATATAAAAAGTCGTCAGTGAGCAGATCAGAAAGTTCATGTGTGCGTCTTTGTTTTTTTTTTTTTTTCACACTCGCTTATTAAATCTCTTCCATTTTGGGAACCATTCACCAGTCACTGGCCAGTTTTTTTTTTTACACTGATTTGCAAAATTTAATTTCATCTTTTTTTTTCTTCAAAATTGTTTTCAGCAATTTTGATTCAATTCTACATGTCATCAAGTAGAATTTTTATTCATTTTACGTATGGGTTATTTTTTTTTTTCCATTTGAATTTAGTGTGTATGCGTGTGTGTGCTAGTTTTTTCGTGTTGTTTTGTTGAGGGAAGGCTTGTATTTTTTTATAAATATTTCTTCCTGCATCATGAGCATGTTAAACAAAACATTCACGGCTTCCTGCACTTTTTTCTTCTATATCAATTTCTCTTGTTGGAACAACCCCTATTTCTGAGATATATATATTTAAATCTCGGAAGGAAATTGAATATACTTGGGAGCAACGAGAAATGAATAATAAAATCATCTGTCAAAGTTAGTTCTTTTCTTACATCTTCCAATTATAATACGTAAAAGATTCTGTGAGTATGAATGGATTTTATTGAAAATAAGCAGACACAATGTTTGCAATTTATTTAATCTGACATGCCTAAAAGAAATATAAACACACACACACACACAACTTCAAATATTACCTTAGTTTTGTGGATGCTTGTATTTGATAAAACATAATAAAGGTGACGTGTGAAATAATCAAAATATGTTGGATTAAAATAAGTGGGAATATTTCTGCCATACTGTGTGTGTGAGATATATATATATATAAATTTGAAATTTTTCCCTTTTATCATTACAATTGCTAACATTGTTCTGCTATATAAAAATTTTTATATCAATTGCTCTCATTTTTATATATATATATATATATATATATATATACATACATACACGTGTGTGTGTGTGTGTGTGTGTGAATATGGAAACATTTTTCGAGTTAGCTTCATTTGCCTGCAATTTTTTGGGTACTGTTTCCAATTTGTGTATTTTATTTAAGAGAATATTAAGAATGGTTAAGCAAAGAATGGAATGCATGCTAGAAATTTTATTTTTGGGGCTTAGATTTTTGAAACTTGAGCTGATGCTAAAATTTAATTTGTAGGAAATTCATATTGTCCTTGCTGAATGAACCAACAAGTATTCAGTTGTCTATTCTTACGACAAAACTGATTACAAGATTTCTGATTTAATGTAATATTTTCTTTCCTTTTCGATTGTTTTTTGAATATTTTTCTTGGATTTTTTGTTTTGTTTCATTGGGTTACGCATGTAATACTTTCAGTTGTTATTCTGTAAGTTGATCTAAAAATAATATAGATTTTTTGTGTGTGTTTAAATGATTTAGTATGGGCATTAAGTTGTGATAGAAACGATCTTTTAGAAACCGATATATATGCTCTCCTGAAAAATGTTTTTTTTTTTTATTCATTTATTAATTTTTTTTTAATTTGACTGTTTTCCACTAAATTTTTGCATATAAACAAATATGCTAAATTATTTTTATAACCATATTTTGTTGATATTTAACCAAAATATAAATACAAAATTTAAAAAAAAAATCTGTATTACAGATAATTCTTTTATTTTTTAGTTATTCTTTCAAGTCTTTTAAGAACTTTTAAGTGAATTTTCTATAAGTTGTGCAAATCTATTTTAAATGAACTTCATTCATGATATTTTTTTATACTCAAATGTTTCTTTGTATGGATATGGTGAAAGTTTGTTTCATGATCTAGACCAGTGTTTCTCAACCTTTTTAAGTTGTTAATGACATATCTAGGAGCAAATGAAAATACCATGGCACACTTAGCAAAATTTTTAAAGTATGTACATTTAAATGTTATGAAATAAAACTAGAAATTTTTAATTGAACAAAGAATGTTGAATACAATTACACAAAAGAAAAGTTAATATTCACGTAAGTAAATAAAAGAGAATTTTCAAAACTTAAATTAAAAAAAATAAAATTTATTTTAAAAAAATGAATATTGAAACAACATATTTAAAATAATAATTGAAGAATAGCGAAAAGAATTATTTGAAAAAACAAGTTTAATATTTATTCATTTACTCAAGTGTTACTACACACGTCATGACAATATTCTTTGGCACTCTAGTGTGCTGTGGTATGGCAGTTGAAAATCATTGATAGATAAACCATTTTTGAATTATTTGAAGCAAAATTTCTTGTTAACCAAAAAAAAAAAATAAATAAATGCTGACATTTGTGAAATCATCTAAGGTATTTGTTCTAACTACACTCAAGAGAACTTGTTAGTCAAATATTTCTGTTTCATTCTTCATCCAATTAGTAATGCTAAAATTGGCTCTCTCTTTCTCTCCACTAATTCTACTACTACTTATCTGATTGTCTCTCTCTTTGCTTTTTTTTTCTTTTTTTTTTTTTTGTTTTAAACTTGTTTCAGCTGACCAGTCGACATCTGCCACAAATGCTGCCTCTCCTGCTGCTGCAGCAGATGTCTCGGGAGTCAGTAGCGAATTTTCTTTCAAGTTGTCTGCCGCTTCTTTTTCACCTTCCCAAGTATCAGCTCGCCAGTCCAGAGGTAGGAAGGCACAATCTGCACTTTGGCATAAAGGATTTGACAATCTAATCTTTTTCTAGCAAATCTCAATCTCTCTCTCTCTCTTTTTTATTTTTTTATTTTTTTTTAGAATAACTTTTTAGAGGCACTACTACTACTACTACTACTACTACTTCTATTAATACTACTACTACTACTTATGACATGTAGTGGACTCTTTTTACTTTTTTTTTTTTTTTAACAAACCATTATTCATTTTTCATATTGCTTGTCAATGTGTACATGCATATTCATCCCATGCCCCTCGTGCCCCCACCACTCACATTTACATGCAATTCACATGCGCGCGTACACACACTCACACACATGGCAAACAGTAAATTCAAATTAATTTTGTAAATAAAAAAAAAAATCTTAATTTTTTTTCACCTGACATTGTATACAAATTATGAAATCAATTTTTCTCCCCCTTCTTCCTTCTTTTTATGTCACCTTTTTTTTTTTCCCCCCCTTCATTGTAAATATCTGTATTTTCTCGACCCATCTCAGTGGTTGGATAGGAGTTGTCATTGAAATAAAAAGTTATTCCTCACACCAGTAAATGCAGTAATAATGTATCTGGTTTAAAAACTATTTGTTGGCACTAGGGTAGAGGGGATTCAACTTTTTTTTTTAATAGCTGTTGCATTAAAAAACAAATTTTTTATTCATTTATTAAAAAAAAAAATAAAATAACAAAACAAACGAAACATGCCAAAATAGTTTTGTATTGTTTTTTTTTGCTTTTTGTTTTTTTTTTTTTTGTAATGAAATTTTGTCTGGAAGAATTACTTTTTGCTTACACAAACTTTCATTAGATCAATGTAAAAAAAATCTGTGAACACTGTTATTTCTATTGATTTATACTTTATTTTTTTCTTTTCTAAGACTCTATTTTATAAACATATTTAGAGATTTCAGTCACAATTATTTACCAAGTTGTCCTGGCACTCCCCTAACATTCTTTTTTTTAATCATACATACACACAAGCCATGAAAAGTGAAATAGATATAAATTTGAAATCATTTTTTCTTTTTTTTGCACACTTTCTAAATTATTATAATTTGAGATTTGTCTTAAAGTCAGTTTCAAATTTTAACTTCTGAATGGAGAGAATTCTATTTAACCTGTGTCCAGAGAAATTGTATATAAATTATTTCACTGCAGATTTTTAAGATTAATCAGCAGTAGCAATACCTGAGTTATAAGGTTGGTTACCTTTGAAATATTTTGGGGCCCTCAGTTTTATCACTTTGTAGCAACATAAACCTTTTTGCTATGGTTGTTCTGGTAACTTAATTCTTGTTAATATCTCTTTCATTCAATTTAAGTTTAGTTTTTATGTTTAGGTTTTAAAATAATAAATAACACTGAATTTAAAAAATTGATTTGCTTTTAACCTTTTTTTTTTTAAAAAAAGAAAATTTGTTTAATCTTCTTTAAATTAAAAAAGAAATTATCTACCTTGTATAACATTTACTATTTATCTACAAATTGACTGTTTTTATAGGCATTTTAACTAAAGCTCAAAACTAACCAACTGATGGAAAATTTTACAATTATTAATATTATTTGATTTTGAAAAAAAATGTTTTATTAAAATTTATTTTACCATAATTTTTCTTTTTTTCAGTGCTAGTATGAAAGGATGCTGAAAAGTTGTTGGCCTGTCTGAGTAGGAATTGACTCAGTCATGAAATATATATGTGGTTCAGCATATTCACTCTCACAACCAAAATGCAATGTACCTGAGTCGTCATTCCTCAAGTTTCTTTAGTGGTCATTGAATACTTATTTTGAGAAGTGGATCTGGCCAAGAACTTTTCAGCACCCCTATTTAATGTTTAATTCTTTTATCCTTGATGAACTGAGCTTTTAGCTAGTTGAAAAGATTTTCTGTTTTCAATTCCATTTTGTTGCTGCATTGTGTTTAACTGCTGGAACATATTTGTTTGATTTTTTTTTTTTTTTTTTTTTTTTTTTTTTAAACTATCAGGAAACTGCAGTGGAATTCTTTATCATTTTGGAAATATTTTCTCTTAAAAAAAATAGATTTCATGATAAATTAAAAATCCAATGTTTTATCAGTGGCTCTCTGGTGGTGGTGGTGGTGGTGATGAATTGAGAGAGAGCATTTGGCCAAATAAGTATGCTTTTTGTTAAACATTTAAATCTTACTTTTTGCGTTTGGTTCTTCATTTCTATCTATGAAACTGTTTTTTTTTTTTTTTTTTTTTTTTTTTTTTTTTTTTTTGCTTTTTGCTTTTTGTTAGGCATTTAGATGTCTTGTGAATTAAGCTGAATATTTAAAAATCTCATTTAAATCTATACAAAATATAGTTAGGCACCACTTAGCACTGATGTTACTTAGCAAATATTTTAGAATCAAATATTGTTTCCTTTAAAATTTCTATTTGGCAATTAAAAGAATTTATGTTCATTTTTTTTTTTTTTAAATTTATTTATTTATTCAAATTAAAATGTCTAATTCTTTTATATATAAGTTAATCTTTGGTTCTTTGCATTACTCATGTTTATTACTTCCCCTTTTTTAAGGGCACCAAAATTTTTGGTTTCAATCTAGGTCCTTTTCGCTTTTGTTATAGCAGAAGAACACAGCTGTAATAGTCAGATATGATATTGTTTGTCAATGAGTTAGAAAATGTTTACCCTGAAAATGAAGCCATTTACAAAGTGTTTAAGGAAAAAAAACAAACAAAACCTAAAACTTTATTTTATTAAGAGAAAAATGATTTTTTTTAAAAATATATTTATTTCTAACAAATATTCACAAATAGAATTTTACTTAAATTTTTTTTTATTCTTTGAACTTCTATTGTCTTGTTTTTATCAAATACCTCTTTAGAAAGGTAGTCTAAATTTGTGCATCGAAATGAATTAAATAAAAAATAATCTAGACATGTTTTGAAAGTTTTGCTGTGAAAGAATGGGTGTGCTAATCTATTGAAATATAAGAATCAACGGCTAAGTTTAACCTTTGTACCTTTAAAAGAAATAATGTGTCAAAAGGAGGATTTTTCTCTTGACACTTCCATTATTGTATACTCTCATGATAATGTTCATTACTTTAAAAAAGCTATTTTTAGAAAATTTTATAACCCAAAAAGATGTCATGCATTATCTATTTAGATTTTTTTTAAGATTAATTTTATATATTGACTAGCAGTATAGCCCGGCATTGCTCGGGTGTAATGAAAGCTTTAAAACTAATCCATGGTCCTGGAGCTCAGACTCAGCCTAAAGAATATTTGTGTGAAATTTGGTGAGAATCGGATAAAAATTGTGGATTTGTATAAAGGACATACAGACAAACAGACACACACACAAACATCTTGCCTTTTATATATATATATATATATATATATATATATATTATCGATTTTCTGCACTATTGTAAGAAATGCAACCTTGAAACTTCTGAATATCGTTTCTTATGTCGTTGTCTATGAGTGTATGAAATTTGATTAAAATCAAACCACTCCTTCTATAACCCGATTTTTTTCGATTTTTGATATTTATCGGGGGTTACCTCAACACAAAACCTAGCTTAGACCACTCACAAATGCTTATAGTACAACTGTGTAAATTTTCAAAAAAATCGGTTCAGCCGTTTCAGAATTTATAGGTTACAGATACACACCCACACACAGAAAGTTCCATTTATAAATAAGTTTACATTTTAACTATTATCTACTGTTAGCTGAGTAATGATTGATGAAGAATGGACATTAAGCACTTTGACCAAAGAAACTGAAGCTGACAAATTGTACCCTTTAGAATGGTTGGCAAAACATCAGCTAATTACCAATCAATTCACATATTTTTATAATCTTGTAAATATGCAATTATTGTTACATTTTTATTGTTATCAAAATTCTAAACATAGCTTTTTAAAACAATAAACATTCCCAAGGGAGTGTAAATAAGAGCAGTGTCCAAGTAAAAAAAAAAAAATTAAATAAAAAACAAAAAAAACAAAAGTCCTTTTGACCTTCTCTGTCTCCTTCTTCTACTCAACCTCAAAGGTTAAACTTTGCCAAATCCACATTAACCTTCATTTTTTCACCCCCAGATTTTATATATTGAATGAGTTTATTTACTTTAAAACCATCCACTCAAAATCTAATTTCCTTTTGAGTCAAATTATCAACTTCCAACTTGATATTAATCTAGTCTCACATAAGCAGAATGTTACTGTAGAACTGAAGATTCTTTTTCAATATTTTTGTTTTTATTCTTGCTAATGCAAATATTAATTAAATTGATTTCACTTGTTAGTAAACCTCTTTTTGTACCTGTTGCGGTCATATTTCTTAGGTTGTAATGGGTTTTTTTCCTATTAAATAAGCTCTGAATCAGCTTGAGCCTCTTGATTTGTTTCAGTAATTAGTTCCTGCTATTTACTGTGAAATTGAATCCAGGGATAATAGTCTTGAACCAATATGTGATTTTATTTACAACTGATCATGGACTTCCTTAATATTGAGGTTTTAATACATGAAAAATATTTTTAGCATTTCTCTATTATGTCATCAAATCTAACTTTCTAGAAATATCTTAAATTTGTTTCATTCCTGATTTTTGTTTTTTTAAGTCAACTCTTTTTAAAGTCGATTCACCTCACCTCCAAATTAATTTGTTAAGCTCGCAATGATTTAAAATAAGAAAATGAGGCTTCTTTTGAATTAGTATAAGTCAGATGATTTTCAATTGATTTGTGAATACATTTTGTTATTTTCAGTTTATGAAATGAAACTAAAAATAACTATTTATTGGAGTAGATAGATCGATCTATCGCCCGGTTCACACTCCACCCACGTCTATTGAACAGGTGAAGAAGCTCATCCCTTGTTCCCTGTTTAGGATGTGGTTTCCGGCTTTCTCTTTTCCAATCTTTTCACTATTACGTAGACCCTGCACATCAGTGGCATTACCGCCTTGCTCGGGGTGATACAATTAAAAAAAAAATCCCAGTCTATATTTTGACTATTTTAAATAAAGTTTTTCAATAGTCATACTTAGGGAAGTTTTATTAAAATTAAAAAAAAAATTTTTTTCTAAATTTAAAAAAATTTTTTAAAATTTTTAAAATTATTTTAATTTTATTTTTTCCATATTTTAACTCAAAAATAAAGGAAAAAATGGATTAACTTAATAATAATTATAATGATTAGATATATCAATACTTAGTTGGGATGTTTCATATTGGTACCACTTTATACTGTGAATCCGTTAAACATAAATAAATTTGCATGGACATTTTCTTTTGCTTACAGTAACTCCTTATATATATATATATATATATATACATGCTTGCCTATTCACTTTAAAGAGGTCTCATTACTGTCTACAATTGGTTAACTTGAAATTTACCAACAACTTTGGAATATCTTAGGATCAAATTTATTTCTCCTACTTCAAGTTTTAACCACTGAAATTTTTTTTTATTTTTGTCATCTCTCTTTTTGTTCTCAAAGTATTAAAAAATCATAGCCGCACTTATTATAGTTCCCATCAGGCTTTGCATTTAGAAAGTCTTTTGTTACTATTTTCAAACTTTTTTCCTTTTCTTTCACCTGACTGATGCATACCAACCTTTTTTTGTGCTTATGTTCATCTCAGATCTGCTATTTTCTCCATTTGGCAAGACCTTAGATTATTTGCAATGGCTTATTTTATTAAATTAATGTCCATGTCTATAGGAATTGATGAATATTCTCCATTCATTAGAATTCTTTCATTATTTATTTTGTCTATTTTTTTACTTTTCTTTATTGTACTGAAAAAAAAAAAAAATTAACCATTAATATCTTATCGTTTTTTAGAATTGAATCTTCCTCGTCAGTATTGCATTCAGAAATGCCCCCCATTGTGGGAGTGTGTTCTACTATTATAATGTTGTCGACGATTCCCATCAACATTCTCTTCATCAGCTTTGTTAGGCCAGAAAATCACACTGGAAGACTGAAAGGAAAAAAAAAAATGAAAAAAGTCCTAAAACAACATATCCTTTCTCTCACACCCATTTGTTACATTAGTTTAATTAAGAAAAAAAAAAAAAAAAAATCCCCCCCTATCCCCAAAAAAACATTCCATGTACATGATTATTGGTTTTATTGGCTGCAAACTTTTACCCTTTCAATTCTTTTTCCAACCACAATAAAATTCAAAATAAGTTTTTAGAATTCTCTAAAACTTTTTTTTTTTCTATTTGTAAAGATTTGTTTTCATGTAAAGTACTCCAGCTTTTCTTTTAATAGCAAAATTTGTTTTGGCACTCAAAATTTCCTTTAGCAAATAGTCACATGAGAATGCACACAAACAAAAATAAACTCAGAAGATTCCCCACCCTCCGGACCATCTCACTTCTTTTTCATACTTGAATGAATAATAGATACTATCTCTTTTGATGAAGGTGAGCAGATAAATTTTGCTCATTTCCAAACACATTTGTGTACATATTTTTCATTTCAATAGAATTTATTTATACTTCTATATACTTGTGTTGGACAAGGCTGTATTTATGGCAACATCTACATACCATTAGGCTTGTAAATTGATGCGTTTCCTTCCTCTATGTAAATATAGATACACTCCCTCATAATATTATATATATATATATATATATATATATATATATATATATATATTAAATGATTCATATGAAATATTCAAACAAAGTATATGAGTTTGGAAAAACCAGTTGCATGTTTAAATTACTACTTTTTTTTATATTTACTTGTTAGTGTTACTCTTTCTAAAAAGCATTTTCAAAACAACTTAAACAAGAAATTGTTATCATCGCAACTTTGCTACTTGCAAAATGATAATTTGTATTTATTTCTGAGATGAGTAATTTTCAATAATCTTGGAATTATTTCAAACTTTTTAATTTCGAAGTAATTCCAAGATAATTGAAAAATGATTTCTTTAGATTTTTATTATTTACAGTTGTTTTGAAAATGCTTGTTCAGATTGAAACGTTAACGGGATATGTAATTGGTTATGATTAGGATTGGGGTTTTATTACCTTAAACCTTAAAAAAAAAGCATTCCAGTATTGCTTTTAGGAATTACTTAGAGAGAAAAAGAAATGTTAAGAAGTAGTTCACTTAGCTTCCTGGACTTACTTTTTTTCCCTTTTTTTTTTCTTTTTCTTCTTTTTTTTGGGGTTGGTAAAGTGCCTTCTTACTTTAGGTTTATTTTATTTTGTTTTATTTCTTTGAGGATTTAAAAAGTATTTTGTCTCAGTTTCTTTAAGTTTTGAATGTTTTTATTTAAAAAGTCTGTAAAAAAAAAAAAAAAAAATTGCTGTTAAATAATAAAAAAAAGTGAGAGATGAAACAAAACAGATAAAATGCAATATTTTTTCTTTCCCTCTCTCTTTCAAATGATATTGTTGATGATATCTCTTTAATAAAAGCAAATAAGACACATATTACTCTCTTTTTCTTTTTTTTCTTTTTTTTTCTTTTTTTTTTCTTTTTTCTTTTTTTTTTCCTTTTAATTCCAGCAAAATTTCAACTTTTTTCAAAACTTATTTTTTGTTGTTTACTGCAATGGTAATTATTATGATCCATTTGTAATGTAATAATTTGCATAATTTATGGGAAAAAATGCTTTTTATAATATTTTGAAAATCGTTTTTTTTTTCTTTTCCTTGTCTGTATATTCTATGATTGTTATGAGAGGCAGTTGGTGGAGATGTTAACCTGTGGCTAAAGTTACCAAATAATTTTTTTTAGACATCCATTGCTAAACACATGCTCACATTCACAAATATTTACCGTTTTTTTTTTCCTCTATTTCTCTCATTAAAATTACAACATTCCCCAAATGTCTTACATTAACCTCAATACAGAAACCTTGTAAATAATTTAGCTGCTTTTTTTTGTTTTGTTTTTTAAAAAAAATGTAAATTTAATAAATATATTAACTCACAACTAGCCTTTAATTTCTTTTTTCTCTTTTAATTTTATTTTCAACATACCTGCTTTTAGCATGTTATTTTCTGATCACACAGGTCAGAAAATTAATTGATGTGTGTTGTTGCTATTTGTAAGCCTTGCCTATTTGTATCACTTTAGCATTTTGTCTTCACACATGCATGACTGCATGAACTATTCTCTTGGGTCAGTTAAACTTTTAGCATATCTAGGTTAATATATATAAAGTTTGACTTTACTTTGATGCTTTTTATATTTAAATAGCTTGTAAATTAGACTCTTAAGCTCTCTCTAGTGATGTGTGCATATGCATCTGTGTACATTTATTATTTATTTACTTATTTATTTTTTTAAATTTTCATTGATTTATTTTATGAACTCAAGGTTTGGTGCTGTTCTGTGTCATAGTCTACAGTATTTGACTGGTAAAATAGTAAAAATAATACCAGTGGTTGTAATTGAGAATATTGAAGAACTAATCTGTTTTTTGTTTTTTCTGTCTTAGTTATATATATAGTCATCCGCAGACAGATCTGTTTCGCTGTATCACAGCTCATCAGTACGGTTAGACTCCGATTGCTTTTAACCCAGGATTCAAACCTGACCGAATTGGCGTCAGTCGACGATTCTACCTCTGGGCTATGGGCATTCGGTAGAAGAAGGCAGACTTGTTAGCATGTATATTGTCATTATTACTGCCCAATAGCCAGAGTGCCCTAATCCATTACTGAATGAGTGATGCGTACATGCCAGAGTAGCTACTGTTTTTCAAAGTCTACCATTCCTCCAGAGTGCTCGATCAGGGTGTGAGAGTGTAAATAATATATATATATATATATATATATATATAATATCATATTATGAATTAAATTATGAATCCATTGTGACATGGAAATTTCTATGATTCGACGTAGATGTTGGTTGTGAAAATGATTTACATTTAAATACAAAAACAATCGGTTTGCTATTTACATATGTGGGAAGATATAAAATTTGTGTGTGTTCCTTTTAACTAATCAGAATAAAGATTCATTTTGAAATTTGGCCAGTAGTTTCTACATACTTACCTTTTTTCTTTCTTCCCACATACATAAATAGCAAACCGATAGATTTTGTATTTAAATGGAAATCATTTTCACATCCAACATTGCCTGATGATGAAATTCTATGTCGAAACATAGAGATTTCCGTGTCGCATTGTACATTTAATTCATAATTATATGATTATATTAAGCTCTACAATATTTATTGTATTGAGCACTGTTTATAAAAAAATAAATGCCAGGAAACTCAAAATCATAAAACTTGGATCCTCTTCACCTGGATATATATATATATATATATATATATATATATATATATATATAAATGATATGTGTAAAAATTTCAGATAATCTACAGTACTTACATTATTCGGACTATTGTCCTCATCTTTGTTGTCATTTGTACGACCTTTCGGCTGTTGTACACTCTGGCCTACTAATAATGTAAATACTACCTCATCACAGAAATATAGACAAATTCAGTTAGTCTGTCTGTAAAAAGGACAATATGAATACAGACAAAAAAAAAATAAAATAAAATTATATTTTTTACTAGATTTTTGAATAAAACCCTTTATTTAAACACACCAAGACCCAAAAACAAATTTACTATATTGATTTGAATTAGTAAAGATTTATTTTGTTAGCCATTTATATATTTGTCTGGATTCTGTGTCTTATTTTAAACACATTGAGATGGAAAACACAAGGACTAACCTAAAAATATATAAATCTTTTCAACCCATTCTGGAAAACTGGATAAGGATTTCCATTAATTCATTTCAGAGAAATATATATGAATTATTTGCTTTTGAAAAAAAAAATTGAAAATAGAACAAGGATTTACCTTAAATTCACTACAGGAATGCTGGAAAAATGTGTAATTAAAATTCAACAAGAACATAAAATTTTAAAGAAAAGATACAGAATATAATGGGGTTTTTTTTTTATCTTTTTGTTTTTACAAACGTCACTCGCACAATTTCACTGTTTGATTGATTCTCGAGAAATGCCAGCTTAGTGGAAAAAGTACCAACAATATATTATTTTACCCTTTGTTGTTGCATATTGGTTACAATTGTAACTGATATGCAACAAAGGATTAAGCAAAATTTTTATTTTGTTTTGTTTTTGATTTAATGAAGCCTAGTAAAGGCAAAACGTGCAATCTTATTTCAATGAAATGGTTTCCATTAGTTATATTCAAACTTTTCTGGTTTCTTTATCCTATTTCTCTCTCTCTCTCTCTCACACACACACACACTTTTTTTTATTTGTCAATGCATTCTCCAACCATTTTTAAGCAAGTGCATGACTCTATAGAAGATGCCTTCTATAACTTTGAGAAGAGTCATTATAATTCCAAGAGTTCTTCAGACATATTAAATTTTTTTTTTTGTAATCATTTCATGCCAGGCAAGGCAGTACTGCCACTGGTGTGCAAGGGGTTACAACGAGAGGAGAGGGAAGACAGATAAGACGGTACAGGTGACGTTGTAGAAAGGGTAAGAAAGAGGTGGGAGACAAGGAGATAAAAGATGGCAATTGATGTTGCATTTAAACTTTTGAAGATTGTAGCCATCAGGGAACCAAGCATGAGGAAGGGAATTCCACAGGTGGAAAGTGCAAGAAAAGAAACTGCTAGAGTAGAATTGGCAGTTACATTTGCTTATTTTGACGGTAAAAGGGTGGGACTTGGTTGCCAATCTAGTTGCATGAGTAAATTCATGGGCACCAAGGAATGAAGCTCGTCAGAGCAGAAACCATCAAAATACTTGAAGAAAAGTCAAAGGGAAGCCACCTTTCATCGGTGAGACAGTGGCTGAAGGCGAGTAGCCAAATTGAAACCGATTACATTGCAGAACATCCTTTGGATTTTGTTGAGAACCCTGAGATGAACAGTAGGAGCACCTGACCAGATATGGCAACATTATTCAATGCACAGACGAATGGTAGATTTGTAAATGTGCAAGATGGATTCTGAAGAGAAAAACTGAACTAATTCTTTGAATTGCTTTTGTCCTGACTACTATATTTCAGCCAATCTATTTACCAATCATCAGGTGCGTAACTGTATGAAGAATCCCTTTTTATAATTTTGAAAAATCATAATCATTCCAAGAGTTGTTGAAACTGTCATCCCATTTTTTCAGTGTGGGTTTCGTTGTTACTACATTTCGGCTGAGCCATTTGTACAACCTCTTTTCTAATGAATTGTTTGAGTAATGCTGTAGAATAAATAGTCCGGAACATTGTAGCAACGTAAAGAATATAGTTTCCATTGTCTGAACAACTCTTGGAATCACAAATCTTGTACAGTTTTATTCCAATGTTAGTATTTCCTTCTGCTTATTAGTAATGTGCAACTTTTGACTATATTTTAATTTTACACATTAGTCAAGAAGATTTTGAGAAGTTTTCGTTTAATGAAAAAGCAAGTTATTTATATCCTGTAAGATATGTGTTATAGTGCAGTGGACATATTGTCTCAGAACCAGAAATTGAAGAGCCAAGTTTGAATTCTAGTTGAATTAGTTGCGCTCACTTACGCACAAATACTCTTGGAAAAGGTATTACTCCATCTCTTCTCTCACTGCTGTGGGTTAAATAGTAGGAAAGATTGGGCTCTACAGCCACAGTTGGCGATCAGTCTACTTTAGAAAGTAATGGAAACCTACAGTGGGTAAGTCTTCTGCCCAGTTAGTCATGTCTTTTTCAGGACATGATAGCTTAAATATGTATCACTTATAGCCCAACTGACTGACTGAATATAATAGTTGGAAACATAATTAAAGTTTGTGATGGACCTAAAGTGGAGGATCTGTTTATATTGTTATGAAGTAATAAACTGATCCCTCACTAATTACTACTTATAAATACGATATATGATATAATATAATCCGTCTCTTCTCCCTCTAGTTATGAGTTGAATAGTGAGACAGATTGGGTTCTACAGCCTTGGTTGGAAACCAGTCTACTGCAGAAAGTAATTGAAGGCGGGAAAATCTTCTGCTCAGTCAGTGTCTCTTTTGAGACATGATCACCTAAGTGTGCATCATGTATGGCATTTAACTGTCTGACTGAAACATAGCAAATGAGGAAAGATAGGTAAAATTAATTTTTTTTCTTGTTATTAATTTTTTTTTTTTAAATAGGATTTCAACAAACAGATCTTGTTTTCCAAATTGATCATAATATGACTGTTGAATTACCCAAGACCTCTCTTAAAAAATATCTAGTTTAATTTGTTCCTGTTGGTAAAGTAGGGATATTTTGTAAGTACTTCCTACTTGATGTTCAAACACCAAAATAAATACTCTAGCAGCAAGGCCTCTGATTGGAAAGTTGTGAGGAGTATGGAACCACCTCTTAATTACTGTTGTTCCCAGGTCCACCCTGATCCGGAGTGGTAGCACCTGGTAGGGGTTCCAGCTATGAGTAAATAGTTAACCTCCAAACTGGGGTCAAAACACTGTGAAAGTATAAAAATATACTTTTATAGAAATATATACATAAAAATAGACTTTTATAGAAAAATGTACATTTTTGAAGGAAAGATATTACCAACAATACATTTTTGAAAAAAAAATTATTACCATAACACATTTTTGAAGGAAAAAAATTATTCTTAGCAAAACATTTTTGAATACAAAACTAGAAGACATTTTCAGTTTTCTAAAATAAAAAAGAATAAAAACAAAAAAATTTTCATTAAAATCTGACTGAATCAACCTTTTCACTATAACTAAACATTAAAAAAGAATACCTTAAAACCCCGCCTTTTTGGCATTAAATAACCCACAGAGGTTGATATGCTGTTAAACAAAACTGAAAACCAAGATAAATGACAAACGTTTTTTTTGTCGTTGACAATTTCTAGACTAAACTTTATTTGAATCATTTCTGTATTTTGTTTTGTTGTCTTCAATCAGAAGAAAATCGCTAAATTCAGTTTCTTGACTTTGTACAGAATAAATCAAACTCTAATATTATCTTTTCTCCGTTTAAAATTTTTCTGCATGTTTTAATTCTTTTTTCTTCTACTTGTAAAGACGAAAAAATACATTTGTAGACTTATTTTAATATCACCAAAATTGATATAACACTGTTAAGTACACAAACAAGAGAGTGAGTGAATAAAGATAACATGCTTGACTCATTGTTTCACCTTGAATATTTGGTACTCATCAGGCTGATATAACAGCAGAAATATACATTATTTATAAACCCTTGTTTGAGTCAAGAAAACAAGAGATTCTTACAGAATTATTATATATTCTTCTTGGGTAAGAAGTGTTAGAGAATGATTAAGTTATTCAAAATATTGGCATAGGATTTCTTCTTCTTTTCTTTTTTTTTAATAGCTTATCAACACCATTATGGATTATTTAAAGCCAAAATATATATATATATTTTTGATTGTAAGAATTTTGTTGTTGCTGCAAGGTCTGATAAACTAAACCAATTTTGTAAAAACACACACACACATACACTGTTTTTATGGCTTATGTCCCTTGTGGGTTATTTAAAGCTGAAGCTTATTTTGTATTTTTTTTTTTTTTTTTTTAATCATATCACCCCAAGCAAGGCGAAAACGCCACTGATGCGCAGGGGGCTATGTAAGAGTGAAAAGACTAGAAAAGAGAAAACTGGAAACCACATCCTAAACAGGAAACAAGGGATGAGCCTCTTCACCTGTTCAATAGACGTGGGTGGAGTGTGAACCGGGCGATAGATTAGTCTATCTACTCCAATTGAAGAAAAAACAATAAATAAAAGAGTGAAAAGATTGGAAAAGAGAAAGCCGGGAACCACATCCTAAACAGGAAACAAGGGATGAGCCTCTTCACCTGTTCAATAGACGTGGGTGGAGTGTGAACCGGGCGATAGTTTAATTTTATGAGTGAATATTGCATTAACAGTTTGGAGAATAATGATTTTTTTATTTTTAGATAAAAGTTCTACTATGTAACCCGTATCTGGGGGAGGAGATGGATTCATATCCTTTTTCAAGGGTATATATGTGTAAGTGAATATAATTAACCCAATTGAAGGAATCTGGTCATTAAAAAAAATGAAAGACAGTTTTGGAACAAGTAAACAATGAATTTAATTTTTTTTTTCTAACATGTAGTTGTTAACTATAAAATATTTTGTTTTTAATCTGTACAAGAACTTGAGTCATGAATCTAACTATCCCTATTTTTTATTTTATGTATTACTAGCAATTTAGCCCAGTTTCACTCGGGTAGTTTAAGGAAGAATAAGAATAAAAAACATGATGAATTTACATAGCAAATACTTACACAACGTCCACCCTCGTCACATTTATAGATATAGATAACAATTTAGAATTTAGAATGTCTCTATTGGATTAGGGTGGGAGGAGCAATAGATATAGATAATGTAAAGTGGGGTGATTGATTCTATATTATAATTAATACATAAACTGATCCCTGACTTTGTGGGGTGATAAATATATATTTTTCTACCTCTAATTTTGGCTTTCTGAAAAATTTCAAGGTGTCATTAGCATTCTAAAATTTTGATCTACATCTGAGTACAACTCCCGTCAAGCTAGACCGCAAAATGCAGACGCTAAGTTCAATCAATCAATCAATCTACCTACCTACCTAATACTTACACAACGTCCACTCTCATCACTTTTATAGATGTAGATTATGTATTTTCATTTTCACTTAGACTTCGGGTTACACCTTAAATATAAGAAAAGTAGTGTGAACTGGTTTCCTAAAATAAACAATAGAAAATTATATTCTTATGGAGTGATTTTGCAATATATGCTAATTGTCTTGCAGAATCTGGTAAATAAATGCTTGGTTACTTAACATTTTGATCAAGCTATTCAGTTACTTCAACCTGTGTGTGTGTGTGTGTTTGTGCTGTAATGAATAGCGGCTCAGAATGAGAAATCAGACAGCCAAGTTCGCATTCCGATCAGGTTCATCACATTCACTTATACACAAATACTCTTGGAAAAGGTATGAATCCATTTTCTCATCCCTCAGCTATGGGTTAAACAGGACTTGTATCCGAAAAAATCATTATTCTCAAAAACAATTTGTAATGTAATATTCATTCACAAAAAAAAAAAAAATCTTACAAACCAAAATAAGTTGCAGCTTGATAGGCATAAAAAACAAAAAAACAAATCAATGTGTACGTGCATGGTGGTTTAGCCTGGCACAAGTTCACTACCCAGTGAAGATCAAACTCATTACTTAATTTATGAGTTATAAGAGTAAGTATTGGCTAAAATAGCATTATGTAACATAGTTTTTCTTTACCTGATACAAGGCCCAGGAGCCTCTCAAGGTAGATGGTTACTGAGTTAATTTAACCCTGGAACACTAACCATCAATTAAAGTTACACCACTACTAACTATGGTTATATCAGACCCAATTTTGGAAATATCAAAAAAAGTATTAAATATAAATCTTTATTTGAAATATTTTACATGCAGGCACTTCAAAGTTTGTACTTTGAGTTAACATTAATAGGAACTGAAAAATATATTATTTAGGTAAGAAAATCAAGTACTGAAAAATTGAATTAAAATGGCGTCATTTGCACTGGGTACTATATATGTGCGTTGTACTACGTAATAATATAATACGTCTCTTCTCCCTATGAGTCAAATAACAGGACGGATTGGGTTCTATAGCCTTGGCTGGCAACAAGTCTACTGCAGAAAGCAATGTCAGCCTACTGCAGGATAATCTTCTGCCCAGTCAGTCATGTCTCTTTTGAGACATGATCGCTCAAGTGTGTATCACATATGACACTTAACTGACTGACTGAATATAATAGTTGGAATCATGATTAAGGCTTCTACTGGTCATAAAGTGGGGGATCGGTTTTTTATTGTTATGAAGTAATAAACTGATCCCCCACTAATTACTATGTAATAGTATAATACATCTCTTCTTACTCTAGCTATGAGTCAAATAACAGGACAGGTTGGGTTTTATAGCCTTGGCTGGCAACCAGTCTATCGCAGAAAGCAATGTCAACCTACTGCAGGATAATCTTCTGCCCAGTCAGTCATGTCTCTTTCGAAATATGATCGCCCAAGTGTGTATCATGTATGGCACTTAACTGACTGACTATATACCCATGGTTAGTGTTCTCGGGTTAAGTATAAGACATTTTAAGAACTTGTGCTAAATTCTAATTATTCTAACTACGGAAAAAGCTTCTTTGTGTAGCAAGTGAATATTATTACATATCTGAGTGTAGCTTATTTTCCATGTATCATGTTTGACACATCACCTAGAGTGCTTTGTGTTGTCATTGTGTGTTCCTATCTTGGGAATTGACTTCCTTTACATTAGACACTTGTCCATGATGTATCTTTTATTTTATTCATCCTTTTATCATGGCTTACGATCACCAAAGTTAAGCAATGTCGAGCCTGGTCAGTACCTAGGTGGGTGACCACTTGGGAATACCAGGTGTTGTAAGCTTGGATGTGCAGCTGGTGTAATGGACAACTGCTTGGAATTGGAAATCAGGGCTGTGTTCCAATTCTGGTCGCATTTGTTATATTCATTTATGCATAAATAACTTTGGGAGAGATATGAATCAAAAAATTCTTACGATGTAAGAATATTTTCTAGTTTTAGAAACTTGCAAACGGTTGATAAACCATAAAAAAAAAACAAATCAATCCTCTGCAGCCTTAACACTAGGTTATGCTACTGTTTTCCAAAGCAAGTTTTTACAGAGTAGATTTGCCAGTGCCACACTCAACCTGATTTGAATTTAGAGTTGTCCTTCTCATATACTGGTTGCCCCTAAAGGCTAGAGAGCCCAGTCTACCCTGCTACTTAATCCATAGCTAGGAGTAGAAGAGATGGATTCGTAACTTGTATCAGAAAAAGTCACTATATCCTAAAAATTCTTACAATGCAAAAATACTATCTGACATTAAATAATCTACAAAAGGTTGATAAACTGTAAAAAAATAAATGAAGCTATCAAATCCTTTCATCATAATATTAAAAATCAATCAAACATTTCTCACCATAAAATAAATCTGTATTTGCATTTCATAAAACCTTTTTTTTTTAACAGATACTGCCTTTATCCCATAAGAGTTGCTACATTTGGATATATATTTCATGCAACAAATATTCATCTTATTGTCTTATGGTTTCAAGGTTATTAAGTCTGTATGAATCTTCAAGATTGGGGTAAATGCTCCACTCTTTGTAATTGCCTGTAGTATTTATTATTCATTTAAAAATTTTCCTTTTTCTTTCTCTTAAGCTATAAAAAAGTGGAATTTTCTGTCATGGACTGTTGGCAAATTAGTATCTCAGATTCTTTGCTGGTGTCATGAGTTCAATCTTAATTGAATGCCATATTAAGCTATCAGTAAACATGCTTTGGACATTGAAAAGAATGTCATATGCATTAAAATTCTGGTCTGTTTCTAAGTCTATCAAACATTTTCTAAGTCTATCAAACGTTTTCTATCAAACGTTTTCCAAGAATAGTATTGGATAAGTGTGATTAATATTTTAACTTTTTAGAAATGGTGAGGCATTTTAAATATTATTTCTGGCTCTTTGGCAGGGTTAGCTTGTATTGAAACGCATATGCCTAACCCCTGGAGATTTCAGTTTTAGCGCAATACCACCCCCAGTGTTGTGGGTTGCTGTGATTTTTTTTTTGCAGAATAGGTCTTGGGGACTAAATACATGGGAACCCCTACCATTAAACTGGAATTGTGTTATGTCTGTCACTGTGGGGTAGGGGTGGTGTTAGTTGTGGAAGCAAGTATTTATCTTTATTTTTTTAATCACAAATTTATAAACGAGTATCACACTTTCTTTTGTATTTCTTATTTTGCTTTTTCACCTGTATGTTTCGTCATTGTTGTCTTAATATGCATGTAAACCTGGCCATTCCTTGGTCGATCTTTTAAGTTAGTGTCGCCCAGCACAGTGTAAACGAGCTGCACTGCATTTCGTTTCTGTCACAGCTGTATAGCTGTAATGTTCTCCGCTCGTAGCTTGCAATTAAAACAAGTATTCCTGATTCTGGAAATATATTCCATCTCCCTTTATTGCCATTTATAAATATTAGATTTTTATTTATTTCTTTTTTTTTTTATGCTTTTCCTTTTTATTGTTTAATAATCACCTGAGGGGTTGCTGAAAAATTTGCATCCATGGTCCACTTTACAGAATCAGTAAATTAATGATCAAATATCAGCATACTGATTTACTTTAAGAAGTAAGTTTGGCTCAAAGCTTGTCAGCACCTCCTTGTGTGCACACACACACACACACACACACACACATATATATATATATATATATATATATAGCAGTACTCGGATGTTACTGCCTTTCCACGACTTAGTTACATGTGAATACGTAGATAGTTATATGGTTCTCTCACTATTCAGGCAGTATAAGGGATGAGATACTTAAATTATATTGCAGCGCATTGAGTTTGCTTCATCCCTATACCCAATTGTTAGGTCAAATCAATAATACGACCTGACAATTACATATAAGCATGAAACAGATTTCAGTCAAAATCCAATGGTGACAATGTACACTTTTGATATTTGCATATGCTCTATCTCTGACATTGAGCACTTTAACGTATACATAAAGCATACTTTAAAACTATATTTTTTTATCATAGAGATATATATATATCTCCAAGTGAATAAAGAATGAAGAAAGTATTAACAATGTTCAAAACATTAATTTAAAGCAGTGCTAAATATAGAAATAGAGCTATGGATATTTATTATAAGTTATTGTTTAGAACATGTACAAATCATAATTTGCTACAAAAGTGTACATTTTGTTTTGACATCAAAAAATCAATGTCTCATAAGGTAGTTAATAATAGGTACTATCATTATTAACTACCTGATGAGACATTGTTTTTTCGATGTCGAAACAAAATATACACTTTTGTAGTAAATTATAATTTGTACATGTTCTAAACTATAACTTATATATATTGCAGCGCATTGAGTTTGCTTCATCCCTATACCCAATTGTTAGGTCAAATCAATAATACGACCTGACAATTACATATAAACATGAAACAGATTTCAGTCAAAATCCAATGGTGACAATGTACACTTTTGATATTTGCATATGCTCTATCTCTGATATTGAGCACTTTAACCCATACATAAAGCATACTTTAAAGCTATATTTTATCAATCATTCATATATATATATATATATATATATATATATATATATATTGTCATACGCAGACAGATCTGTTTTGCTGTATCACAGCTCATCAGTACGGTTAGACTCCGATTGCTACATAACCCAGGCTCAAAACCCGACCGAATTGGCGTCAGTCGGCAACTCTACCCCTGGGCCACGGGGCATTCAGTGGAAGAAGGCAGTCTTTTTCGCGCATATCATATTACGCGCCCAATAGCTAGAGTGCTCAAATTCATTTTTACTGAATGAGCGATGCGTACACGCTAGAGTGGCTACTGTTTTTCAAAGTCTACCTTTCTTCTAGAGTGCTCAATCAGGGTGTGAGAGCGTAAATATTACATCTGATTATATATATATATATATATAATCTGTAGAAAGGACTGAATAAAAAATCGACAAGAGGAAAACTATCTTCGCTGATGAGTTTTGTCATTTGATGGACTTTATCAATGCAATGATTTTATTTTGCACAAAGTATCTAAAAACAAGAGCAAAATGTTGCTAATTTACCCAATTTTTTTTAAATTACAAGACACTCAAAAATATTCATCAGATTAACTGAAATGTTATATTAAATTGCGTCACTCAGCATTCTCGAAAATTTAAAAATGTAAAACAAGAGCTATCAAGTCCGGTAAGTGTGACAAGATACCACGGGAAAGATTTCCCATCCTTTTCACCATCAAGACAATCTTTAAAGTCATGTCTCTCTACCTGACGATTTATCTGAAACCTGGCAGTCACGTTTCTATTATGAAAGTTTCTTCTTATTCATTTTGCGAGTCAACTTAACCTGATTCGTTCTGCAAAACATGGACAAGCTTCCTGTTGTATCTGGCTGGATTTTGTATTTTATTTCAGTCAGTTTGTGTTTATAGAGATCATTTTCTGTTATGTATGCCTTATGGATAGCAATGGCAACCTACTGCAGGATAATCTTCTGCCCAGTCAGTCATGTCTCTTTTGAGACATGATCGCCCAAGCGTGGCACTTAACTGACTGAATTAATATAATAGTTAGAATCATGATTAAGGCTTCTCCTGGTCATAAATTGGGGGATTGGCTTTCTATTGTTATGAAGTAATAAACTGATCCCCCACTATTACTGTAATAATATAATACATCTCTTCTCCCTCTAACTATGAGTCAAATAACAGGATAGATTGGGTTCTATAGCCTTGGCTGGCAACCAGTCTCTCACAGAAAACAATGGCAACCTACTGCGGGATAATCTTCTGCCTAGTTAGTCATATCACTTTTGAGACATGATCGCCCAAGTATGTATCACGTATGGCACTTAACTGACTGACTGATTCCTTATGGAGAAGTGTAGTATTTTCTTCCAATTCCTGTGTTGATAATTTCAAGAATTTGTGAGCGTAAATAAGGAAAGCATGGTTTGAAACCTCGATGAACCTGTGGATCCAACAAACCAGGTACATTGATACTTTGTGTGCAAAATAAAATCACTTCATTTGCCTTGATAAAGTCCTTCAGATGATGAATCTTGTCGGCCAAGATTAAATATAGTTTCCTTCTCATCTCTCTTATTCACACACACACACACACATCAATATGTAAATATATTTCTGGTGTTAATAAAACAGTGTTCAATGTAAAATAACAGCTATAAAGTATGTATTAATAGATATATGTACGTATTATCCTATGTCTATAGCATAACTTTTATATATTATGGAGTTAAAGGTGAGAAATCTTTTACTAAAGGCCATATTAAAATTAGTAGATCACTTGATAAATAGTCTGACGTGTGCTATGGATTTCAGTGTGAACCAGTTCTCTGTTTTGGCCAGAGCACACTCATTATTCCATCTGAAGGTGTTGGAGACGCTGGTCATCAGGTCCAGGCGACCCTCTCTTTGTAAACAAAGAGATTCTTTGCTTGGGCTTGCTTTGCTGTGTCTATATAGCATCTTTAGATAATATAACTTTTATTATTTTCCCCTCTCCATTCATTTATGTCATTTGTGACAAACTTTCTTTTCATAATTTGTTTCCCCATTTACAGTTCTGATGAGAGGGGATGAAACCGGTTGACTGGTGGGTTTTTTTTTTTTTTTTTTTTTTTTTTTTTAAAATTTATCATGTCCTTCTGGCCCTTAACCCCATAATCCATTTTTGTACCATCAAAAACATATTTAAATATATATATATATATATATATATATATATATATATATATATAGTGTAATATTTTTAGTATTGAAATCTTTTACTACATAAGGTGATATACTCTGAAGTACTAGATATGGTACCGAAATGCGACAGCTCTTGTGTTGTAATAAAAATGTTTTTATTATAACTTCCAACAATAAAAATATTACTACAAATATTACTCTATTACGTATCAAGCACTGTTAAAAAGTATATGTTACTGACTGTGGATTGTTATACCATTATTTACTACTACTAAGAGATATTATCATAGATACATGATAAATTCCTATTACAAACATCTTGTTCTTTTAGTCTAGATTGCTATTTTATTTGGGCTTTGGAAGTCACATGTTAACTCCTGACAACTCTTTTCAAAAATAGACAAGGTTATTTGTGTTATGTTTGTTTGCTGTCCCTTTTTTTTTAAATTTTTTTTTTATTTCATAATGTACTAAATAAAAATGAATAATAATAAAAATGGTTACAAACATTTGTGGAATAATATTATGCCTTAGTCTTTTGCTGTATCTATTGCTTGTTCATATATGTACATATGTGCAACACATTTTTTTTTTTTTTGTACACATTTTTAAAGTAAAAAAATTTTTTTTTTAAATTAAATAAAAGTATTACTCATAATAAAAACAATACCCTTACATGGGAAAGCTGCATTTGAGTTTTCTTTTTCTTTTCTTTTTTTTTTTTTTTTTTTTTTTTTTTTTAAACGGGGTAGGCATGTCTCACCCACTTTTACATTTTTTCTATTTTATTTGGGAACCAGTTTGTTAGCTCCTCTCCTCAAAAAAAAAAAAAAAAATGATGACATTAACTCTTAATTAAACTCAGCAGATAATTTGGAGGGGGGGGCGACTCCTCTGTGTGAATACTTGTGTGCGTACTCTGTATAAGCTTATCCAACTAAACAATGTGTGCTACAAATTTGGGCACACATAAGTATGAATAATTGTGTGTAGTAAAAAATAATAATAATAGACATTGTTTCCTCACTCTAAATTTCTGCTTTTCAAAGTGCAATGATAAATAATCACTGTTGTATTTATTGGATGACACTTTACTGTTCTGTCAGAAGTTTAAGTCCAGGTTTGTTTTCTCCAGTTAAGATTATCAAATTGTCACGTGTTTTTAACTCACCTCATCATTTGTTCATTTCATTTGTAGCAGGTAGCATTTTTGCAGGGAAAATCAGCTTACTAAAACTTACTGTTACATCTATTCATTTTAACTGTATATAGAGGAGACTAATTGTTGTGGAGTAGTTTTCGTACTGAAGTTTATAATCGTGCTATGTCGGTTGCTAATCTACTTAATGCACCCAAAATGTTGGGAACTTGGAAATCTTACACTGAAAGCTTAATCCTTAGTATTCGGCTAACTGCCGACTAATATCAACTACCTAGTAGTTCTACTGAACTCCAGTAGAAGTCTAAAGAACTCCTATGAACTTCCTGTTAACTCTTATTATTATAGGAGGGAGAGTCCATTATCTGAGAAATAGGTATGTTTCCCCATAACACTAATAAAATACTTACCATGAAAGTACTTATACAAATGGCATAGAAAAGCTACGTTATGACAGTGGGGAAGTTGAGATGTCAGGTCAGGACCAATAACACTGTAGATTCTGTTTTGAATTTTATCAAGGATCTCTAAATATATGGCAGAAGCACCAGACCATATGTTGCTGCAATATTATAAGCGTGGATGAATGCTAGATTTGTACATATATAAGTTAGATTCTGGCTAGATAATAATATTAAAGCCTAGTATCTAGTCGCTTCAGAAGTCTGCATTGCTTGGCTCTTTTGCGAAATGTGTTATCTGTATGAAGTCATGACATGATGGAGAGCACCCGTAATGAAAGTTCTCCAGTTGAAAATGAAAACCCTTGTGGAAGATGTGAGCAAGAGTAGTGAGGAAATCTGACGTTTAAAGGATGAGGCAGCCAAGGTGACTTAGGACTCGTATCTAGATACTTGGGAATATGTTCAATAGGTGACCCTCTGAGTAGAGTTGGCTACCTGACTTTGAAGGTATTTCTTATCATATCTTGAAGATTTGGCATTTGGCATATTTGTATCAGATTTTTTATCGATTCGAAAAAATTAATGTTCTTCTTATTCTAATATTGACCTTTTAATTTAATTTAATTTTTACAAAATTAAAAACCAAAAAGAACACTCAAGACATTAAATTTTTTAAAGTTTTTTTTATCTGACAATTTCATATTTATTATATGACATCTATTGCGTGCATTGTGGTCCAGTGGATATCGGCTTGGAATGAGAAACCGGGGAGCCGAGTTCGAATTCCAGTTGAATCCATTGTATTCACTTATGCGCAAATATCCTTGGGAAAGGTATTAATCCGTCTCTTCCTTCCAGTTATGGGTTAAATAGCAGGACAGATTGGGTTCTATAGCCTTGTCAGCAACCAGTCTACCGCAGAAAGCAATGGCAACCTACTGCGGGATAATCTTCTGCCCAGTCAGTCATGTCTCTTTTGAGACATGATCACCCAAGCGTGTATCATGTATGGCACTGACTGACTGAATATAATAGTTGGAATCATGATTAAGGCTTCTACTGGTCACAAAGTGGGGGATCAGTTTTCTATTGTTATGAAGTAATAAACTGATCCCCCACTAATTACTACATATTATATTACGGGTCTTCTCCCTCTAGCTATGCCTCAACAGTACGGATTGGGTTCTATAGCCTTGGCTGGCAACCAGTCTACCACAGAAAGCAATGTCAACCTACTGCAGGATAATCTTCTGCCCAGTCACTCATGTCTTTTTCGAGGCATGATTGCCCAAATGTGTATCACGTATGGCACTTAACTTACTGACTGACTGCAAATAGATCTATCCATTATAATAATGTCTGAACTAATAAAAAATGGCGAATTAAAAAACGTTTTTCAAAACATGACCATTTTTGTTTTTCTATGACCACAAATTACATGATATCACAAAATATATTGATCATATTACAAGATCGATTTTTTTTTTTTTTTTTTTTTTTTTCTCTTACCACTGATAACAGTGAACAGATTTCATAAAGTTTTCAAAATGAAATCAGAATGACCAATTGTAAAAATTGTCTTTTTCAAATACAAAGTATTCATTATAACAATGTTTGATGTTATAAAAAAAGAAAAATGTAAGGTTGAAAATAAGTCTTTGAATTCTTTAAAAATTGCCTGTTTTGGGTATGAAAAAAAGGCAGATATGAAGAAGTAATTTCAAAAGGATTTTTTATCCGACATTTCTTACTGCTATAGACATTATTTTTAGTGGGTAGATTTGTTTGAGTTGTTATCCCTGTTTTTTTTTTTTTTAAATTATTTTTAAATTATTTTTATTCCATTAAACACTGAATTAATGGTAACTGGCCTAAATTGAGAAGTCGTAAAGAAAAATTCGGCCTCTGTTAGAAATCAAACTTGAATCCCTATTTTTTTTTTTTTTTTTTTTTTTTTACCTCAATGAAACCACATGTTAAGTTGAAATGTGTCTCTACCAGTTTGACCATAGAGCCTGTCTGGCAGTACAGTCAGAATAACCAGTCGAAATGTGTCTCTACCAGTTTGACCATAGAGCCTGACTAACAGTACAGTCAGACTAACCAGTTAAAAATCTTTTTTTTTTTTTTTTTTTTTTTTTTTTTTGAAAATTCTACAAATTTATATCAGCTAGCTTCAGTTTTGTACCTGAAACTTAATTTTTTTATTTTTCAAAAAGAGAGAAGCATTCTTTGGCTTAAAAAGGCGTTTCCCTGAGGTAAAAAAGAGATCCAGGTTTGATTCCTGTCAGAAGCACAATTTTTCTTTAGTTGGGCATCTCAATTTAGGCTGTTCATTATTTTTACTGTTTAAACAAAATAAAAAAAAGATGAGCAACTCAAACACGTATACCCACTAAAAACCTTTATAGTATTCAAGACAATATTTAACCAGAAAATGAAGACCTAGGTGATATATCTATGATATTTTAGATGCATGTTTGAAACCTCCCTAGCACTAATACTGATCCCCTCACAGTATTAACAAAGGATTAAAAGGAAATTTAACTTTTCTTGCCCTTAAATTGAAATCTAAATTAATCCACAATAAAAGTCATTCTTCAGAAAAAAGAGAATGGGGTTATACCTTTTTTTTTTTTTTAAAAATCTGAAAGTTACTATTGAAATATAACTATTTATTCTGGATGTGTCGGTGGGGTAATGGATAATGGCCTGGATTATGGAATCGGAGAGCCGAGTTCAAATTCAAGTCGGGTTTGTTACATTCCCTTTTGTGCAAACACCCTTGGGACATCTATAAATCCACCTCTTCTCTCAGCTATGGGTTAAATAGTAAGACTTGTATCAGAAAATCATCTCCCTCCTCCTCTATAGTTCTTATAATAAAAAAATATGTTTAAAAAGGTTGATAAACTGTAAAAAAAATATCAATCAATAAATATTTATTCTAAGGAAATAAAAATACAAATTTTAAGTTGTCAATTTATCTGTTTATAATAATTATATGTAGTAAAAAAAAAAAGAAAATGTTTATTCTTGGAATCTTCTATGTGTTCTTTAAGAAAAATGGGTGATCATGGCTCTTCACAATTTCCTATCTTTTGTAGTTTTGGGGATCAGGTATTGAACTTTAAAAAATTTTTTAGTTTTACTTTTTTTTTTATGATCATATCGCCCCAAGCAAGGCATTTTACTGCCACTGTTTTGCAGGGGGTTACATAGGAGGAAAGTTATGAGAAAGAGTGACAGGTTATAGAGGGTGTTAGGAAGTGGATAAGAGAAGGTTGAGAATACTGATGAGAGTGGAATGGATGGAGAAAGGAGCATGAGAGAGAGGATGCAGTTTCGTGAGATAGGAGATGACTATTGACTTTATACTTGAATTCTTGGAGATTGTAGCCGTTAGGGAAGCAATTAAATGGAAGTGAATTCCACAGGCGGAAAGTGCGAGAAAAGAAGCTGATGGAGTAGAATTGGTGTTTACAATTTATTGGTTTCACAGTAAAAGGGTGGGACCTAGTTGCTAATCTTGTAGCTCTTTTGTACTTGAACAAAAAAAAAAAAAAAATTGGCAACATTTAACATATGTACTTGCATAAACACCAGGGTGACAAAAAAGTTTTCATCTTGACTCCCCTTTTACTGTATATTGTTTTAACTCTGCATTGGTAACATGGAGTGATTTGTCACCCCCAAAATTTTTAAAGTACTCATAATTCCTAGTTGGCAACTTTTTTTTTTTTTTTACTTCCCTTCCACTACTCTACTTAGGGTGTGTATCACTCGGTGTGGTGCACTTGTAGCTCAGTTGTTACGGAGAGGCATGTGCCAGGGAACTATTTTTGAAAATCTGAGATGATTAAGGCTGGGTTAAAAAGCTATTTTTAGAATTTTAATAAAACCGAAATATATGAAAATGGATTTTTTTGACATTCTTTTTTTCTCCTTGAGAAAAGAATTAAGCACTATTAATTTCATTAGATTGTTTATTTAAAAGAAAAAAAATTATATTTACAAGTTTGTCAAAATATGTTAATCAACTACAATGCAGTATTTATTATCTGTCATTTTATAAAGAAATAAACAGGAAAATAAATTTTTTAGTTTTCTATCTAAATCTAAATCGAAACTTACTTATAAATGGAACTTTTTATGTATGTGTCCGTTACCTATAGACTCCGAAACGGCTGAACCGATTTTCTTGAAAATTTACACAGTTGTACTATAAGCATCTTCGAGTGTTCTTAGCTAGGTTTTGTGTTGAGGTACCCCCGATAAATATCGATAATCGAACAAATCAGGTTATAGAAGGAGTGGCCCGATTTTAATCAAATTTGATACACTCCTAGACAAAGACATAAGAAATGATATTCAGAACTTTCAAGGTTGCAGTTCTTACAATAGTGCAGAAAATTGATAATATATATATATATATATATATATATGAAAGGCAAGATGTTTGTGTGTGTGTCTGTTTATCTGCCTGTATGTATGTCTTTTTTTTTCAGCCCTTTTATTTAGTTTTTGCTTCAGGTTTGGCTCTAAGTAGGTATAATTGTAGTTCTTAGTCTCAGCCATGATACCATTTACTCAGAGGACTTATTTAGCCTTCAAAATTCAGTTTACGACGCAAAAACCTTATTTGATATTGATACCAGGAAATCAAAATTTGACTTACATCCATTCATTTTTCTTTCACTCTACGGTTTCACTTTAACTGGAAATAACTATTGCTTTTTAGTCTTTCGTGCCACCATCCAAAGAGTCTAAGCTCCAGGACAATGGATTAGTTTTAAAGCTTTCATTACACCTCAGCAACACCGGGCTATACTGCTAGTAAATTAATAAAAATGCCTGAGAACAAGAAAATTGAAATAAAAAACAACTCTGAGGAGGAACTAATTATACATTTTCTGGACATACTTTTTTTTTGCTAATTCTTCTTGTCACATAAATTTACTGTAACGGGTTTAGTGCATCTGCATTTATATTTTTTTTTTCTCAAGAACTGACAACAAAAATGTTAAACATGTTTTAGTTAGATTTTTCTCAAAGAATAATTTTAATACTTTTGTTGTCAATTCTCAAGAAAAAAAAACTGCATATATTCAGTTTAATATCTTTGGGTTTTACTAAAATTCACAAAATGACACCTGAAATACCAGTTTCCATCCTATCATCAAAGTTAAGCAATGTTGAGCCTGGTCAGTATCCAGATGGGTGACTGCTTGGGAATACCACATGCTGTAAGTTTGGATGTGTGGGTGGTGTAATGATTATGGCTTGGAATTTTTAATTAAAGAGCTGAATTTCAATTCCAGTTGGGTTCATTATATTCACTTAGATGCAAATACCCTTGGGAAAAGTAGATCTTCTCTCCCCAGCTATGGGTTAATTAGTAAAATTTATTTGTATCATTATGATTAGTATCTCAAAAAAAATTTCACAATCTATAAATATTGTTTTGCTTTAGATAACCTAAAAATGCTTGATAAGTCGTAGAAAACGAGTCATTTATTCTTTTGATATTTTTTTTTTGTATGTTAAACTTTGCCAAATTCTTTACACTCTCACCTTAATTCTGACAAAATTAAATTTATTGAGTGTATGCTAATAATTTTTGTTTTTTAACAGATTGTTTGTATAAATATTGCATTTTACTTTAATTATTACTTAAAAAGAAAAAAAAGTCCGATTTGTATTCTTTTGTGTCTTGGCTTATCTGTTTGCTGAATTGTATGTGCGTTTTTTGTTTTTTATTTTTGCTACATAACCCAAATGTTGGGATTTAGCAAAATCATGTTCCATGAACAATTTCCAGACTCACCACTTGATTACTGTAAATTCATATCTGATTACTGTAGTTTATTTAAAATCTTTGACTCTAGAAAATTTTTGTATCAATGCTATCATGACTGGGAGGAGGTGGGTGTGTATATTATATAAATATATATATATATATATATATATATATAGTCATCTGCAGACAGATCCATTTCACTGTATCACAGCTCATCAGTATGGTTAGACATCCAATTGCTTTTTACCCAGGATTGAAACCCGACTGAATTGGCGTCGGTCTGCAATTCTACCTCTGAGCTGTGGGCACTTGGTAGATAGAAGGAGGCAGACTTTAGCGTGTATATTATCATTATACACGCCCAATAGCCAGTGCTCTAATTCATTACCAAATGAGCGATATATATTGATGCATGTTTCATTAAATAATATAGACAAGTTTTGACTATTTATTTTATGTAAATTCTTTTCATATCATCTGATAAGCTTAATTGCATTATCATTAAAAGAAGAAAGAAAGTCACAATATTGATATATATTCTTTAGGCTTACATAAGCCATTATCAAAGATGCCAATTATATTATAACTTATTAAATAATTCACGGGCAAACAATAATGATAGTGTGTTTTTATTTACATGGAAAATTTCCAAACAATGACAAACTCATGCATACAAGACGCTGGAAGTGAAAATCACATCTCAGATCATGACGTCACACATGACAACACGAGTGAAAACGAGAAGTATTAAGTATGGGAAGCCATTGGAATAAACCAATGGCTTCTGTTATCAATTATAGGCATGTAAGGATATTTGTGGAGATTTCATAGTTTATCTTGTTCAGGTTAGGTTTCAACTGTTTTATATATATATATATATATATATATATATATATATAGTTTTGAGAATTTTTTGTTTATTGTTTTCATGTTTAAGTATAGTTGTGTTTTCAACGAGGGTTTTCTGGAATTGTGTATGTAACCAGGCATGTTGTTTAAATGCCTAAAAATGTTAGAATTATCATTCAAATGTAGTGAAAGCAAGTTTGTGGTGTGATCAACATACACTCCCGTTCAAAAATTTAAGACCACTTAAAAATCTTTAAAAAGAAATTATTTTTTACAGATAGATTTTAAACTCCTCCCACTTAAGGTTACCAATACTACAATCTAAAAGGTTATGGAAACAAAAAGCTACATTCCAAACATCTTATTTAGAAATTTACATTTTTATAAAATGAGGCGATTTACACATGATCAGAATTATAAGACCAGAGACAAAAATTCTACGAAATTGTACAAAAAGTGTACGAAAATATTTAACAACCAAATTTAATAATGAAGTCTACCTCCACTGCTTTTGATGACTTCAAAAATTCTGTCGGGCATGCTAGAAATAAGCGTTTCCATTAAGGTGCGGGGGATGTTGCTCCAGCTTCTGAAGATGGCTTCACAAAGTTCATTTTTTGTTGAATATTGTTTGCCATTTCGATAAACATCTCTTGTCATCCATCCCCAAACATTTTCAATTGGGTTCAAGTCCGGTGAGCATGCAGGATGTCCCAAGAGATGGACCCCATTTTCTTGTAGAAAGGTCAAGGTCCGTTTTGCAGCATGGATTGCAGCATTATCCTGTTGGAATAACCATCCATCCCCACACAAACGATGGTCCTCCGTCATCAAAGATGCTTTTTGTAGCATGTTAACACAACCAACCGCTCTGTGACGACCTTGCATCACCTGAAGCTCAATCGTCCCTCTGTAAGAAAAGGCACCCCATACCATTAGGGACCCTCCACCACTATGACGTGTGGAGAAAATTTCAGGAGGCATGTTTTTGTTATACCAATATCGTTGGAAGCCATCAGGACCATCGAGATTGAATTTTTTCTCATCAGGAAACAGGACTTTCTTCCACTTCTCAACGTCCCATGTTTGGTATTCATGACCAAACTTTAAGCGGTCCAACTTGTGACGTGGAAGCAGCTGTGGAATTTGTTTACGCTTTTTAATTACCATGCTTTTTTGTCTTAAGTGTCGTCTAATGGTTATGGGACTGCAATCATCATCTGTGACTGCCTTAATTTGACTAGAAGTAAGTCCCCCGTCTTTCATAACAACCCGTCTTATTCTCCTACTCAATGCAGGAGAAATTTTTTGAGGCCTACCAGAGGATTTTGTTTTTCCATAATTCTTTAGAAAGTTGCAAATCACAGTTTTACTGCGATTTACCTTAGCTGCGATTGCCCGCTGTGACAAATCTTGCTTATGGAATTTTAGAATTCGAGAACGCTCAACTTTGGTAAGTTTGCTTGCTTTAGGCATGGTAACACCTTTACGCAGTGATTGCTAATCTCTAACTGAACTAAAAACATTGGAATTGCCATAGATCTAACAATTTATACCCCTGGTCTTATAATTTTGATCATGTGTAAATCGCCTCATTTTATAAAAATGTAAATTTCTAAATAAAATGTTTGGAATGTAGCTTTTTGTTTCCATAACCTTTTAGATTGAAGTATTGGTAACCTTAAGTGGGAGGAGTTTAAAATCTATCCATAAAAAAAAATTTCTTTTTAAAGATTTTTAAGTGGTCTTAAATTTTGGATCAGGAGTGTGTGTATGCATATATATATATATATATATATATATATATATTGAGAAGGAAACTCAACCCATAATTAAATGGTTATAAATCCAGAACTTGTTTCAGCAATGTAAAGAAAAAATTTTACAATTGCCTTGCTCAAAACATTGTTCATCAACAGTCTGAATAAGGAAATTGTAAAATTTTTCTTTACATTGCTGAAACAAGTTCTGGATTTATAACTGTTAAATTATGTTTTCTTCTCAACGTATTTGCTCTGGATAATATCCATTGAGCTATCTATTTCTATCTAATTGATAATCTATATTGTAATTCTGCTTGTTCCTTATTTAAACCACACTCTCTACATGAGCTTTGCTTTCCCCTCTATCTTTTTACTCTCCTCAGCCTTTTGCTCACCTTTGCCAAACAGAAGGGTAGTAAAGAGTGAGAGAGTAAGAGGAGAGAGCCTATAGCATTACCGTATCAGTAGCAGCTTAAGCTGGTGGTTGTAGCAGTAATTGTGTGTGTGTATATGTGTGTGTACTGTACAATATAGTAAAAATAGGTAGGTTTGTTATCATATCCCACAACCTAATAACGAAATTTCTGGCCTCTACACTCTTGGTCATTACTCAGTTGGTCTTTTCTGTTTACAATGGACATAGGAGCCTTTAAAGTAACTTTAATTATTGTTTAAAATTTTTTAATCCCTTCTAACATTTTTGAAATTTTGTCAGAAAGTTTTGTTTTGATTTGAGTTAGCGGCTAAAGAAACGTTACGACTGTTTTACAATGGAAACATAATGATTGCATCACACACTTATTTCGGTGACAAACATTAATTTGGAAATTCTTGCAAAAATCAAATAATTGTCGGATTTTAATGAAACTATCAGTACTCATTCACAAATGAATTAAATTATTTTTGAAATTATTATGTTTTAAAAATCTTGATATAAAATATTTTTTTTACCTCTGTTTATCCCCCCCCCCCCCCACATATATCCATGAAATCTTAATAAATTTTATATTGATGGCCAACTTTTGTTTTATTTGTTCGACGCAGGACTTATTGGGGAATATAAATCATTTATTTTTTTTTATTTTAAGTTTGCAATCATTATCTGAAAATCTTCGAAGAGTAAAATAAAAAATGCAATAAAACTCTGATATAATTTAATTTGATAGGCTTTTAATTGCTGGAATAAATAATAACTATTAAGGACATCATACTCTAAAGAAAAAAATTTTTTCGATTCATAATAAAATAATTTTTATTGAACTTTTCAATTTTAGATAGGCAATATAATCCTCAATTCTTAACTAAAAAGTCTACTCGCAATCAATTCTTTGAAGATTTTAAAAATATTTTTAAAACTTCATGTATTATTAAATTATTTAATAATAATAATAATAAGAAGAATGAAAGCAATTCTTTTAAAATTTTATTAATTTATTTTATTTATTAAGACATTACTATCATTTGTAGTATGACAAAGTAAAAATTTTCCATGAAATCATAATTATCCTTCCGTGGAAATTCCACGGGTTCCACTAGTTTATATTAATTAGATAAAATCTTTTGGATTACTGTTGTAGCCTGGCTGACACTCCTGCAGCACTCTCAATGATAGAATGGCCCATGGCCTATTTAAGTAAAGAATAGTAGCGTTCAAGGTGTAGTATTTGAGTGTCATTCAAGTAATATTTGGACTGATTACTTTAGCGACTATTGCGATCTGAACCCATCCTCTCTGTGTTGTAAGTTCTGTCTTGTCTGTCGTTGTAACTATTGTACTGTTCTGTGTATATCTGTTTAGCACTGGATATTGTGCTGAATAATACCGCAGTACACTAGCATGAATTGGATGGAGTTTTCTTAATGGTTCTTTTCCGGGATGCCCACTTTTGTGTAAGGCCTAGCTGTAATCTCAACTTTCTTAAATTGGCATTGATAAACTGGGTCCATGTTTTAAGTGATCCCCCTATCACTCTTTGGCCAGTGGCCTCAATAAACCTGCAATTGCCGATTGGGTTTTCTATGTCCATCCTCTCAAAATGGCCAAGCCATCAAAGTCTTGCTTGACACATAGCATATGTTATATTAGCAATACCCAGCCTATTTCTTAACTCCTCTGATGATTTTCTATTCCTAAGACTGACATTGCACATTCACTGTACCATTTGTACACACACACACTTAAATAAAGATTGCTGAAATGGCCATACAATTCTGTAAATCTTGAATTTTTATATCTAAGAGAATATATATATATATATATATATATATATTAATAATAATAATAATAATAATTATTAAACCGACTCTGCGTTTATTCTAATCTCAAAATTTTATAGAAGGGACTTTCTAAGACTATGAATGACCAGCAGAACCTAAATCTGTTATTGCCCTCGGCTATAAAGCTTTGGGCAAAGAGGGGGAAAAAAAGAAAACTGCGTGGGACCGACAATACATACGGTTCCTCCCAGTAAAAAGAAAAAAAACCCTCTAACGGAACAAACAACCAGAAAAGAAAAGTGCTCGATACACACAACCGAAAAGTATTTAACTAGAAGGCAGTAACGCAGAGCAAACACACTAACAAAATAGCAAGATCGCCAAGACCGACGCGGTTTCGCACAACGGCTCGTCAGGCCCTGACGAGCCGTTGTGCGAAACCGCGGTCGGTCTTGGCGATCTTGCTATTTTGTTAGTATATATATATATATATATATATATATATATATATATATATAGGCTCTGTAAATAAATTTTATTTACATTGAGCCCTCTGACTGGATCAGTTTTAATATTTAATTTTTTACAATTAATATTAAAAGGATCTTTGGAATTTTATCGTCAAGTTGCTTTCTTTTGGGGAGATGTATAAGTAATATCCTCGGTAACTGGTAGGGATAATTTCATGGAGGCTATTAATCCAATGAGAATTCAATGTTAGAACTAACAATTTTATAATATATATATATATATATATATATGTGTGCGTGTGTGTGTTTTTTTGTCGTTTTTACTCTCTAACAGTGCTGTTTCAAACTTAGTGATTTTTTCCAAAATGGGTGGCTGCTGTTGGGTAAGCATGACAAATGTTAATGTTTGTGCTTAATAGTTCTTTTCAAAGAATTGAAATTAGAACTTTCTTATATACATGAGAAAGCATATTTTGATTTTAAGGTCCATCCTAATATTTCCTAAAAGACTTCTATAAATTTAGTTGTTGCCATTTCAATTTTCAATTTTTTCTGTGAAATTCAAATATTTGGGTCTCTTTTGCAAGATTCTGTGTCTCTTCTGAAGTGTAAAGTATCATATTTTGTCTGTAAATTAAATGCTCATAAATGTCAAAGTTCATTAAGAAATTTAATGTTTTCTTTTTCTGTTGCTTTTTTCCTTTTCCTTCTTTTTTCTGTTTTTCTTTCTGCTCTTTTTATCCCCCCCCACCAATCTTTCTTTTCCCCCCTTTTGTAATTGCTTGCATCCACTTGCGCACAAATACCCTTTGCAAAGGTATTAATCCATCTCTTCCCTCTAGCTATGGGTTAAATAATAGGACAGATTGTGTTCTATAGCCTTGGCTGGCAACCAGTCTACCGCAGAAAGCAATGGCAACCTACTGCAGGATAATCTTCTGCCCAGACATGATCAACCAAAACATGTATCACGTATGGCACTTAACTGACTGTTAAAAAGGTAAAACAGGGTTACACCTCCCAACACACACACAAAAAAATAGAGGTGACAACCCCTATCCGCCAAAAAAAAACAATAAAAAAACAAAATCCATAAATGTCATCCCAGTGATTAACAGTTATATTAAAAGATTGTAAGGTTTCATCTTAACAAGTCATCATTTTTTTATCTTCCTTCTAAGTAATCTTTTTCATCTGGAATAGTAATGTCCAGATGAGCTTAAACCTTTACAACTAGGACACACCATGCTACTTTATATATATATATATATATATATATATATATATATATGTATATATAGCCATGTTTTTAGTTTCCTGAGGCAGGGTTGGGATTAATTTGAACTACTATGAATGTCTTAACTGGGCAACAGCCTCAAATCATTATAACAAATACTTTGTCAGACAGGATTTAGGACAAAATATTACAAGGTGGGAGACTAATCCTGTCGGCCAATTCAGATTAGACAACCACACATACCTCCCATTAGCATGGACCAGGCTTGCCTCCCAGAGAGTAAAACACTACGCCTCCTTGGTCTCACACTTTCAGAGGACCTCAAGTGGAATGACTATATCGAATCCGCTGCTATGAAAGTCGGTTCTCTGTGCAGGGCCCGGAGGTCTTTTCCGTCTGAAGCTATCCTGCACATTTATAAATCTACCATCCACCCGTGCATTGAATACTGTTACCATATCTGGTCGGGTGCCCCTGCTATTCTCCTTGGGCTTCTCGACAAGGTACAGCGGAGGGTCTGTAATGTGATCGATACTGACTTGGCAGACCGCCTGCAGTCTCTCTCTCACCGGCGTGACGTGGCTTCCCTGTGTCTCTTCTATAAATACTTCCATGGCTTCTGCTCCAATGAACTTAGATCACTGGTGCCCCCTAGGTTCGAATTTGCACGAGATACTAGATTAGCAACTAGGTCCCACCCTTTTACAGTGAAACTGATAAAATGCAACTGCACCTGCAACTTCTACTCCAACAGTTTCTTTTCTCATACTTCTTGACTGTGGAATTCCCTTCCACATGACTGCTTCCCCGATGGCTACAATCTCCAGGAATTTAAATGTAAGGTCAATAGACACCTCCTAACACAATAACTTGCTTCCATTCTTTCAAACACTCTTCCCATCCTCCCAACTACCTATCACCCCACTTCTGACATTTCCTATATCTAACCACTCTTTCTATTTACCTTCCCCTATGTAGCCTCAAGCGCAATAGTGGAAGTGGAATGCCTTGCTTGGAGTGAAACAATTAAAAAAAAAAAAGTCCAAGTACAAAGTGTTTTTATCGAGACACTATCTCTAGGAAGGTTGCTATTTAAGGTTTGAGACCCCATCCTAGCCTTATATATGGTAGAGTAATATATAGCGGCTTGGATTGAGAAATCGCAAAGCCGAGTTCAAATTCCAGTCATTGCATTCGTTTATGTACTAATACCTTTGGGAAAGTTATGAGCCATTACTTCTTTTTTTATTATCTGCACTTTATTTAAAGTACAAAAAACTAATGAATTTTGGCTTGGATTGAGAAATTGGAGAGCTGAGTTCAAATTCTAGTCAAATTAGTGTTAATAGTCTTGGGAAAGGTATGAACTAGCTTTTCTCTCCAGTAAATAATCAGATAGAATGGGTCCTAGGAGGACAACACTGAGCTCAAAACCTATGGACAGCTGTTTGGGGACCTTGTGAAAGTGAGGTTAGTTCTGCACAAACTTTTATCACTCTAACCAAATAATATATGTGGGTAGTCTGGCTGTTATAGTATCTACATTATTTGGACTATTGTCCTCATCTTTGTTGACATTTGTACGACGTTTCGGCTGTTGTACGCTCCGGCTTTTTTTTAGGTGCGAGGAATTTCGAACCAAACCCTTTATTACAATCATTTGGGTAAATGACTCCATTTTTTGCATAAAGCCTTGATTGGAAGTCATGAGTTATCTCCCTCTAACCCTGCAAGTTACTTGTTCACCACTGCTGTAGCCTGATATTGAACTCTAAGAGTCAAGTCAGGAACTAACCAATGCCTATATCCATGTGTCCTTAAAGACAAGAATAACTGAATTTTTGGGACTTATAAACCTAATGTCCAGTAACCCATTTTTACCAGAGTTCATATTGTAATTTTTTGATGTTAATGGTTTTCTCTAGTAATTTTATTTTATTTTATTTTTTTTTACCAGAGCCAATATTACAATTTTTGACACTAATGATTTTCTCTGGCACTCCATATTAATGGTTCTTATATTGTGTTCACATCTATGCTTGGTTGGCTTAGGAGATTTTTGAAGCCTAGCATATGTGCTGATTTTTTAAGTTTATGTAGTTTCCAGTGGCATTCTCTATCTATTATTTCAACTTCATCCCAAAGGGGGCTGGGATCCCCTTTCTTTCTCCATACAACAGCCAAAACATCATACAAATGGCAACAAAGATGAGGACAATAGTTTGGATAATGTAAATACTGTAAATACTACCTCATCTCAGAAATATAGACAAATAGTCAGGCTGTTAATTCTAATAACTGAGCTTCTTGACCTTCATATGTCAAAAATAGCAGGAGAGTCCAGTATATACATTAATAAATATATATCTTTTTTCTTGCGAGTAGCACAACTTGGAGTTTCATGCACAATGAAATCTTCAGGTGCTGAATTGCATAAAACTCTTTCCGAAAATGAGATTGAAATTATAAAGAAAACAAAAACCTATTAAGTATATTTTATCTCAATTACAGGTATGCTTTTGTAACTGGAAAAAAATAATTTGTGTGGATGTGTGTTTTTTTTTTCTTTCTTGTAAATATCATATTGAACATGTTGATATAGAATTGGATATTAAATTCTAGTATGTATCCTTACCCGTCTATCACTCTCCTTCTGACATTTCCTATATCTATCTCTTTCTCATCACTTTCCCCTATGTAACCCCCTAACCACTCTTTCTCATCACTTTCCCCTATGTAACCCCCTAACCACTCTTTCTCATCACTTCCCCTTATGTAACCCCCTAACCACTCTTTCTCATCACTTTCCCCTATGTAACCCCCTAACCACTCTTTCTCATCACTTTCCCCTATGTAACCCCCTAACCACTCTTTCTCATCACTTTACCCTATGTAACCCCCTGCGCAACAGTGGCAGTGAAATGCCTTGCTTGGGATGAAATGATTAAAGAAAAAATTGTGGTTGTAGCTTGGATGTGTGTTGTGGTGCAATGAATATTTGCTCAGAATGACACATCCAAAGGCCTAATTTGAATTCCAGTTGAATTCGTTGCTTTTACCTATGTGCAAATACTCTTGGGAAAAAATATTAATCCATCTCTTCTCCCTATGGATTGAATAGCAGGACAGATTGTGTTTAAGAGCCTTGGTTGGCAACCAGTCTACTGCAAAAAGAAATGGCAACCTACTGTGAGAAAATCTTCAGGCTTCTGAGTCATGGATCAAAAGAGTCCTGATTGTCCAAGCGTGTATCATGTATGGCACTTGACTGACTGATTATAGCTTAATCTAGTATTTTTTGCTAGTGTGGTTATTCACATGCATCTATATATATATATATAATATATATATATATATATATATATGTACCATGTTATTGATGAATAGCTTCATTATAGCTTATTTTGTTTTTATCGTGTGTGTGTGAATATTTATATTACCTTTATAACTTAATGTAAATAATTTGTGTGGATGTGTGTGTTTCTTTTTTTGTCTATTTAGCACATCTTTAGAAAAATCATTAGCATACAATTCCTTCTGAAGATATGTTGGCCTGAAAGGAATTGTAAAGGTTAAATAATAAGAAAAAAGCCTTTGTACACACACACACACACACACACACACACATATATATATATATATATATATATATATGAGAGAGGCTAAATACACACATAAAATTTGTAATTTAACTGATTAATATTATGTTCAGCACCCCAATTCCAGAGTTTTGTAAATGAACCTTTTTGCAATTGTTTCATCCACTCATCAAGATAAAATAATGAAATTGTCTTATGTTAGAACATGTGCAAATGTTCTAAGGTAATAATACATGTTTATTTATAAGTAAAACAAAATTAATTCTTGATAATGACTAAAAGGATAGCCGAAAGTGCTTGAAACTTTGGGCAATTCTTATATAATTTAAGTTAAAAAAAACAAAACATCCAAACACATGAAAAATTATATAAAAAACTTAATGATAATACCTTGTCAGTCATTTTTAATGAAGCCTGTATAAAAGAGAGATTGTTACCCAAATACATAATAAATATATATATATATATATACTAGCAGTATAGCCCAGTGTTGTTCAGGTGTAATGAAAGCTTTAAAACTAATCCATGGTTTTGGAGCTCAGACTCAGCCTAAAGAATATTTGTGTGAATTTTGGTAAGAATTGGATAAAAATTGTGGATTTGTATAAAGGACATACAGACAGATAAACAGACACACACACAAACATCTTGCCTTTTATATATATATATTATCGATTTTCTGCACTATTGTAAGAACTGCAACCTTGAAACTTCTGAATATCGTTTCTTATGTCTTTGTCTATGAGTGTATGAAATTTGATTAAAATCGGACCATTCCTTCTATAACCCGATTTTTTTTTATTATGAATTTTTGATATTTATCAGGGGTACCTCAACACAAAACCTAGCTAAAAACACTCACAGACGCTTATAGTACAACTGTGTAAATTTTCAAGAAAATCGGTTCAGCTGTTTCGGAGTCTATAGGTAACAGGGACACACACACACAAAGTTCCATTTATAAATAAGTTTAGATTAGATAGATTTAGATTAGATTTATTATTAATTCTTACGTTAGAACATGTGCAAACTACACATGTTCTAAGGTAATAATTAATAATAAATATTCATTGTTCTATTTTTATATTGAGCACTGTTTTGAATGTTGTAATTATTTTCTTCATTCTTATTCATTTATATATATATATTTGAGATTAGAAATGCCTTTGTCTTTTTTCTTCATTTTTGTTTCTCAGTAAAATCCATTAATAGGAAGGAAATGTGTCATGTGCTAGTCGAAAAAGCTGAGATATTTGGTGGGTTTTTGTTGTGAGTCAACCAAATTTTTTTATTGATCCCTTTTTGAACACCCCAGGCATTTACTAGCTCCCTAGATAGTCTCCTCAACTTCCAGGAGGACTCCTGATTGGGAGAGATTTTATGTCTTAAAACAAAACAAAAAAAAAAATACTTGGCTTTTTACCCCTGCTTGATTCGTTACCATTGGTGCCTGCAGGGGTAGTATGCAACAAAACAGGCACTCTTTCCCATCTAATTCATGTGACACAGTTTTAAACTAAGCTCTATTTTATAACTATAGTAGGACTAGCAGTATACCCCGGCGTTGCTCGGGTGTAATAAAAGCTTTAAAACAAATCCATGGTCCTGGAGCTCAGACTCAGCCTAAAGAATATCTGAAATAATAAAATAATTGCGACAATTTACCAATCGCACCTATATATATATATATATATATATATATATATATATATATATATATATTAATGCAGGTTTCATTGAATAATATAGACAAGTTTTGTCTATTAATTTTGTGTAGGATCCGTTCATACCGTCTGATATACTTGATGGTGATGTCGTTAAAAGACAACAAAAAATCACAGTATTTGTTGAATTTTTTATCAGGTCTAAGCTTTCGGCTCACATAAGCCATTATCAAAGAGTAAATAATAACACATAGTAAACATAGAACATTTAAGCTATTAACAATAAAGATAATTGAATTGAAAATATAAGTCCATCCCTACCGTGGCGGATGGCCGAAGACAGTGACAAAATAGTGGTGTTGTGGTCCCTGGTCTGATTACAGACATTTGAGTACGTTGTTGGAAATATCGAAATTGATTGTATTCAAACCAGGTTTAAACTGTTTAATGTAGAGTGCTTCGAGGATTTTTAGTTTCTGCTTATTATTTTCTTGTTTAAGTATGTACGTGTTATCAACAAGCGTTTGTCTCAGAAGTGTGCGTTGATAACCGTGTTGTTCTAAATGACGGAATATATTTGAATTTTTATTTAAGTGCAACGTCAGACGCCGTGAGAGCGAATTTGTGGTGTGGCCGATGTAGATATTATTAAGGTTGTTAGAGATACATTCTCTAAATGGACATATGAATTTATATACTACATTGGTCTTCTGCAAATCACTAACGGTGGGGGAAGAGTCGTTGCGGACAAATGAATTAGATGTAGTGGATTTAGTGTAATATATAATGAACTTAATTCTTTTGTTAGAGTCTGTCGGAGAAATATTAGTATTTATGAGTTTTTTTAGGATGTTTTCATCTAGTTGGTAGTTGGAGTGCATCTGGCTACGGTATAAGAGAGTGATATGTTTAGGATTGGTTGGGTTAGTATCATGTGTTGTTTTTTCCATGTTAAGCTTTTTAAGAAAGTAATGTATTTGTTCATCAACTATGTAGTTGGGAAAATTATTATTGATGAGTGTCTGTTTTATGTTTTTTAGTTCATATATATACCCACACACACTAGCGGTATAGCCCGGTGTTGCTCAGGTGTAATGAAAGCTTTAAAACTAATCCATGGTCCTGGAGCTCAGACTCTTTGGACGTTGGCACAAAAGACTAAAAAGCAATAGTTGTTTCCAGTTAAAGCGAAACCATAGACTGAAAGAAAAATGAATGGATGTAAGTCAAATTTTGATTTCCTGGTATCGATATCAAATAAGTTTTTTTTTTGTCATAAACTGAATTTTGAAGACTAAATAAGTCCTCTGAGTAAATGGTATCATGGCTGAGACTAAGAACTACAATTATATCTACTTAGAGCCAAACCCGAAGCAAAAACTAAAATAAAAGGGCTGAAAAAAATACAGACATACAGGCAGATAAACAGACACAAACATCTAGCTTTTTACATATATATATTATTGATTTTCTGCACTTTTGTAAGAACTGCAACCTTGAAACTTCTATATATCCTATGTCTGTCTATGAGTGTATCAAATTTGATCCAAATCGGACCACTCCTTCTATAACCTGATTTTTTCAATTATTGATTTTCGATATTTATCGGGGGGTACCTCGACACAAAACCTAGCAAAGAACACTCACAGACGCTTATAATACAACTGTAAATTTTCAAGCAAATTGGTTCACCGTTTCGGAGTCTATAGGTAATGGATATACACACACACACACACAGACAAAGTTCCATTTATAAATAAGTTTAGATAGATAATTGTTTGTTACCATCACATTTTAAAGTTTTACAACTTGCTTTGCAGTGTTGCCTGTCGATGGTTGGAGAGTAAACTGATGAAATAACTGTGGGCCTGAAAAAAATTTCTTATTGTAATTATAAAATTGTATTCTTTTAATTGTATATGTTGTGGTACAGTGGATATAGGCCTGGAATGAGAAATTGGAGAGCCTAGTTAAAATTTGTTTAAAAATCGTTTTGCATTCACTTATGTACAAATATTCATGGGAAAGGTATTAATCCGTTGCTTTTCCCACCATCTATGAGTTAAATAGAAAGACAGATTTGGGTTTATAGCCTTGGTTGGCAACCAATCTACTGCAGGAAAATCTCCTGCCCAGTCAGTCAAGTCTCTTTTAAGACATGATCACTCAAGCATGCTTCAAATATGGTACTTAACTGACTGACTCAAATTTAAATTGAAAATAAATTCCATTCTTATTAGTTAGCCTTTCTTCTGCTGATTATAAGAAATTATAAAGAATGTATGACTACAGTAACCTTGCTTTCATTTTTTAAAATATTTTATTTATTTGATTGATTTGTTTTTATGGCTTATCAACCTTTTGTATGTAATTTAAAGCCAAAAATTGGAGATAACAATGATTTAGTGATACAAGTCTTATTATTTAACCTATAACAGGGAGAAGGAGAAGTAGATTCATATCTTTCCCAAGTGTATTTGTTTGTAAGTGAATATAACCAGCATTCCATTGTGGCCTCGAAAACCAGCATTTTTGGCACACTACACATTTTTTCTTATTTGTCTGCATTCTAGCTTTGATTGAAATCATTGCATGGTTTCCTTTTTGCCTTCAACAGAAGTAAGTTCTTTTTATATTCAATTATATTATTTTAGTACCCAGGATATGTATTCAGTCAGTCAGTTAAGTGCCATACGTGATACACACTTTGGGCAATCATGTCTCAAAAAGACCTGACTGACTGGGCAGAAGATTATCGCATAATGGTCATTGCTTTTAGACTGGTTTCCAGCCAAGGCTATAGAACCCAATCTGTCCTGTTATTTGACTCATAGCTAGAGGGAAAAGAGATGTATTATATTACATAGTAATTAGTGGGGAATCAGTTTATTAATTCATAACAATAAAAAACTGATCCCTCATTTTATGACCAGTAGAAGCCTTAATCATGATTCCAACTATTATATTCAGTCAGTCAGTTAAGGGCTATATGTGATACACGCTTTGGGCGATCATGTCTTGAAGGAGACATGATTGACTGGGCAGAAGATTTTCCCGCAGTAGGTTGCCATTGCTTTCTGCGGTAAACAGGTTGCCTGCCAAGGCTATAGAACACAATCTATTCTATTATTTAACCCATAACTGGTGGGAAGAGATGGATGAAATATCTTTCCTAAGGGTATTCGTGCTTAAGTGAATGCAAGGAATTCAACTGGAATTCGAACTTGGCTTCCTGATTTGTCGTTCCGAGTCAATATCCACTGCACCACAACACAGATCATAGGACATATAACAATCCCCATAAACTACAGCTCTTACTCTCTTGGGTTATGGCCATATCATGTTGAAACATTGGTTCCTGTACAATCACTTTTTCTTATTTCTTTTCACATTCAGTAACCCCTTGTATCTTATTGGCTTTCATTGCTTTGCTTAGGGTGAAATGATTAAAACACACACAAAAAAAGTTTACAACACTAGAGGGTTGGTCTGTAAAGCAAACTTGCAAAGAATTGGTAGCCAGCTTTTTATGAAACTTGATTGAGTTTGGTACACGGTCAAGGGTATGGAGCCCCTAAAGAGAATCAGATTCACTCCATGTGATCTGCAATACAAGCTTGTTAGCCATTATACCTGAGGAGTAGGTGTGCAATGGTGACGCAAAAGATTACTTTATTCATTAGGCATAATTCAAATTTCTTTCCTTTGAAAAAATTTTATTTTGAAAAATTAATTTCAATGAGGCGAGCCACTGTTTTCTGGGGTATTTTATTTTCATGAATCATTAAGTTTAAATTGGTGGGCTTTGTGAAAATGCTGGGGTGGGGAGATATTTAATTAGAAAAATACTTGAAAGAAAAAATTATATTAGAAAAATATTTCTCTAAATTTCAATAAAAGAAATGTTGAAAATTTGGGAAGGGGGTGGTGATGGGTTTTTTGTATAAAGTAAAAATCTTTGTGGGTCGTTTTCGACTATGAGTTTATTTTCTGATCTCTTGTTTCAATTTTCACTCCTCCCTGGACCTGAACCTGAACCTGGAGCAGGACCTAGACTCATCAACCCACTTTCCCAGATTAATTTAAAAAAAAAAAAAAAATTGCCAGTTTTTGATTAACTTTCTTTTTGAATTGAGTTATTTAGGAAACGGCTAGAATGTCTTTGAGTTTTTGGTGTCATTAAATTGGAACTCTTAAAAGATACACAAAAATATTATGACACCTCACTGTCCAGAAAATATGAAGTAGAGATCCAAAAGAGAGTTAGAATAGCAAAAAATGCTTTCCAGAAGTTAAACAAAGTATTAAAAAACAGGATAAAGTCTGCTCAAGACAGAAAAGTGCTGAACGACTATGCAATATCAATCTTACTATATGGCAATAAATGCTGAAAATTTTCACACAGATGAAGGGCTTGAAGCAGCTGAGATGTTTTTCTCGAGAAGGATACTGAGAATACCATGAACAGAGCATGTGAGCAATGAGGAAGTTTTAATGAAAATAATAGGGACACTTAAAATTAGGAAGAGTGCTGAACTGGTATGCAATATCGGTTTTCCTACTTGACAGTGAATATAAGATGATTTGCTCAAGAGAAGACTTTAGGAAAAAGTGATTCTACAGAAGAGAATACTATGGCTGGATTGATATTTTTTTTTTTTTTTTACAGCTTATCAACCTTTTGCAGCTTATTAAAAGACAGAAAATATTTTTAGATTGCGATAATGTGATTGGTCCTAACTGGCAGCTCAACTCCAGCCACTTTCTCATCGTAGGGATGTGGCTTCCCTCTGTCTCTTCTATAAATATTTTTATGGCTTCTGCTCTGACAAACTTGGGTCACTGGTGCCCCCTCCAAGAATTTACTCGGGCAACCAGACTGGCAACAAGGTCTCACCCTTTTACAGTTAGATCAACCAAATGCAGGGGACAATTCTATTCCAGCAGCTTCTTTTTTCGCTCTTTCCACCTGTGGAACTCCCTTCCATATACTTGCTTTCCTGACGGCTGTAACCTCCAGGAATTTAAATGCAAAGTCAATTCCCATCTCTTATCCACTCCAGCCCTTTCTACATCATCCCGTGTATCTTGTTTTTTTTTTCCTTTCTCTACAACTTCGTAACTGTCTTCACTCCTGTGTTCACATCCTTCTCTTGCCCTTTCTCTTTCACCTCTTGTAGCTGGTTCATCTTTGTCTTCACTCTTCTCCTGCCTAATACTTCAACTCTCTTATGTACCCCCCCCCCTGCACATCAGTAGTGGTTTTAATGCCTTGCTTGAAGTGAAATGATTAAAAAAATAATTTTTCTTTTTGGAGATAATAATGATTTACTGATACAACTCCTACTAATTAACTCATATCTGCAGGGAGAAGAGGTGGATTCATACTTTCCCCCAGGGTATTTGTGCGTAATTGAATATAATGAACCAAACTGGAACTCAGATTTCTAAACTCCAATTCTGTGCCATTATTCATTACACCACTCTCACATCCAAATATTCTATAAATCTCAAGCAGTTACTCATATAGGTACTGACCAGTTTCAATGTTGCTTAACTTCTGTGATTGTATTGGAATCGGAGAAATTGACATTCACAAGACATTGATGGCAAGAGGTGCAGAAGGAATTTATGTAAATAGTAGAGCAGAGACATAGAGAGATGGTAAAATGACAAATTTTGTTTAGGAGAGGTAGCTGTGGAGAGCCACTATTGTCTATGTCCTGAGGGTACATGGTACCTAAAAGAAGCTTAGAAAAAGACCTGTTATTCTCTCAGTTTGTAATTTTTCAGTTTAAAATATTTAACAACTGTGAAAATATTGGCAAAGGAAAGTTAACCCAACCCTTAGAAATCATATTTTTTTTTCATTTACTCAAATGTATACATATTTTGTGTCAGTAACTTTTTTTTTCTATAAATCTCTTTTTTTTTCTGATTTAGAAGTCATGGGTTTTCAGTAAAAAATATTCAAGAACTATTAAAATATTGGCAAATCTAAATGGAACTTCGTCTGTGTGTGTGTGTTCGTTACCTATAGACTCCGAAACAGCTGAACCAATTATCTTGAAAATTTACACAGTTGTACTATAAGTGTCTGCAAGTGTTCTTAGCTAGGTTTTGTTTTGAGGTACGCCCGATAAATATCAAAAATCGATAATCGAAAAAAATCGGGTTATAGAAGGAGTGGTCCGATTTTAATCAAATTTGATACACTCATAGACAAAGACATAAGAAACAATATTCTGAAGTTTCAAGGTTGCAGTTTTTACAATAGTGCAGAAAATCGATAATATATATAAAAGGCAAGATGTTTGTGTGTGTGTCTGTTTATCTGTCTGTATGTCCTTTATACAAATCCACAATTTTTATCTGATTCTCACCAAACTTCACACAAATATTCTTTAGGCTTCTGGTCAGGTCATGGGTGACTTATTTTTTCCAATTTCTCTCCGATATTGGAACGCGATACCCTGATATCCAATCAGGTCTGATCAAGATCAGGATTTCAGCCCTTTTATCATGGTTCTTGCTGCAGAAACTGCTCTAACTTGGTAAAGTTATAGTTTTTAGACTTAAACATTAGTAGATCTTCTCAGACAACTTATTTTTCCTGATATCGTAAATCGATACCTACAGTTTCGCTTTAACTGGAAACAACTATTGCTTTTTAGTCTTTCGTACCAACGTCCAAAGAGTCTGAGCTCCAGGACCATGGATTAGTTTTAAAGCTTTCATTAGACCTGAGCAATGCCGGGCTATACTGCTAGTTGATAACAAAAAAAAGTTGACCTAACATTTGGAAATGATATTTTTTTTTATTTTGAGGTCATGTTCATGAGTTCCATAATCCATTAGATTTGTAGGGACGCCAGATAGCATCGGTGGTTTATCGTGTGCAAAATAATGTTATGTCTTCATTGCGTTAAACAAAGATAACCCAATTAAGAAATATTTAGTCACTTGAAGTTGAAGTAGTCTTGATGAAATATGTAGTAGTATACTAGTTCACATATGGCTAACAGTCTTGCAGCTATCTACTGTGTTGTAACTGTCTCATAGCTGTCTACTATGATGATTTTTGGTATTAGTATTATACCGTTTGGTTGAGTCCGTTCATGCTCTTGCAGAATCTGGTTTTCTTTTTTCATCGATTATCTGACCTAAGTACTTAATTTTGTCCATAAAGAACTGACATTTCTGTTCACTGATTCACTCATACAGGTCAATTTTTGAAAAAAAATACCACCTTTGAATTTGGCAAATATATCCTCAGGAATTAGTAGGAGATATACATGTCAGAGGAGGCAGTCATTCAACCCAGTTAAAAAATCTGTGCATAAACGAATTTTGTTGTTTTTTTCTAATATAAATCACTTGTGTGGTCCACTCTGAGTAATCTATCTGTATAAATAAAACTGAAGGTGTGTGTGTGTGTATCCTCACTGATTTCTATTAATATACACTTACACATTTTTCATTCGATTTGTTTCAAAACTTACATGCCCCTTGCAAATTTATTATTCTACACAATAAAGAAAAAGACATTGCATGTGGCTCTTCAGTTTAATCTTTGTTTTAATTTCTTATTTTCAAGTATTTTTTGTTAAAGATAAGTTCAACACAGTAACCTTTACATGGAGAATAACTCTTTTAAAAATACAAGAGTTATCTCCCGTATTTAATGTTTGCAGATGCGAGTCATATTCAAAAAATTAAAAGTAAACTTATACTCTTCCTATCCCATGCAACGCTGGGTATTTTTTTTTTTTTTTCAGTAACTTCACAGTTTTTTAACTTACCCAGTTTAGTGTTAATAGACTCCAATGCAGCAGAAGATATCTTTCTTTTAAGCTTAAAAACTAGTGTCACATTTTCTTTTACTTAAAAAAATGCCTTTGTCTTTCTATATTCTCTCAACTCTTATGAGAAAATATTTGAGAATTTATCTTTTAGTTTGCTTAGTATTTCTTTAGCTGTAATATTTTTCTCTGATGAACAATTAACTTTTCCGCAATAAATTAATCAACAAATTCCACAGTTCAAACAATTCTAGCCAATTGATGCCTAGTAAATTTGAGTTTTAATTTTTTAATATGTAAACATTTGCTTTTTTTAGTTTTACCCGCAAGAGCAATGTTACAAGTAATTTTCTCAAGAAAAATCAATTTCTTACTCAATATTCCTCTAGTAACTTTGTTAGATTTTTGCAAGTTAGGCCTGGTCATTCTGTTCTAAATTTGTTCATTAATGATTGTAATATCACTGCCAGTGTCAAATTGAAATCTCACCATATCATTATATATTTTCACTGTAACAAATTTTCTATTATTTGAACTTTCCAGTTTTTTTACTGGTTGCACTACTTTCAGTAAGTTAGTTTGTGTATTTCTTTTTAACTTACAGTAACTTCCTTTGGGATCTATTTTTCTGTAAAACATTTCTTGGGTTTAAATGGACAGTCCTTTCTAAAAATGAAGTATACTACAGCCATATCTTTAGTTGAGTTTTGCAGAATTTGTATTTTTTTATTTTTATTTTTTTTAGTACTGTCTTATTTCTTGTCTTTTTTTTTTTGGATTAGTTATACTTCTGACATGTCATTCGCTTTTATTTTAGCTGTACTGTGTCTGAAGTTGACAAATCTTTAGCACTTTTTCTGCAACATTCTGTATCGTTAACTTTGAATCCTGTTCATCTAATCACATTCTTCTCTGAAAATGGCCTCAGATCATCTAAAGTATGATATATATATATAAAAATATATAATCATATAATTATGAATTAATTGTGCATTGTGACACAGAAATTTCTGTTTCGAGATAGATTCTCTTCATCAGGCGATGTTGGTTATGCAAATTTAAATACATTGTGGTCGATTGTGGTCGAGAGGTCTAAGATGCGCCAGATCACATGGTGGCTTTCCCTATGTGGATAGGGGTCGCAGGTTTGAATCCTGCCGAATGACACACATTTCCATGATTGTCTGTGTCCTGAAAGGACAGGGCACATAGAAGAAGAAGAAGAAATAAATTATAATTACTTTAAAATGGAGAGTTACTTTTCAATGAATATATATATATATATATATATATATATATATATATATATATATATATATATAAAAATAAACATGTTACAGAAATTAACGAATTTTAAGGAAACTTGGTTATAAGTAACTGACAATTTGTAATGAATTATTTTGAACATTATTTTTACTGATACTCGTATTTAAGTAGATATTCTGTTTTTAATTAAACAGTATTTTTATATTTATATCTACCGGCCTGATTATTTACGATAAATTTTTATTACAAAAATGTGTGCTATTTGTTGACATTACGAGACATTTCAGAGCAGATATGGTTGTTACGATAAATCGAAAATTGTGTTATTAGGCTTGATTAAAACCTTGTTTAGACTGGAGGCCATTCGTGGTTGAGAGATCTAAGACGTGCCAGATCACATGGTAGCTTCTCCTATTGTGGATAGGGGTCGCAGGTTCGAATCCTGCCGAATGACACACATTTTTGTCATAAAAAAAATTTATCTTAAATAATCAGGCCAAATACACAATTATATATATAATTGTGTATTTGGGCAGCAATCCTTCTGTCATACAAGTTTCATTAAAAAGACTGACAAAGTACTGCAGTTAAGTTTGTTTTTTATTTCTGACCATTCAAGTAAATTGTAAGAAAGAACAAATAAAAAAAAATAAAAGAATATTCCTTGTCAAAATTATTCATTTTTATGTTTGACATTACTTCCTCTTAATATAACGATAACAAGTCAGTAATTATTCAGTTTAACCCTTTTCAACCCATTTTATACTGACCAGTGATTTTGTGTGTCTTAGTATTAAATGTTGATCTGATAAAATAAACCTGCTCAAAAATCTATATTTTTTTTATAATATTAGGTATCCTCAATAAATCCCGTGCCTAACTAATAAAACAACAGCTTTTAGGCAGAATTCGATTGTATTCCTCAACAGAGTCTCCTTCTAGGTTGATACACTGATTCCAATGCTTCTCTAACAATTCAATGCCTTATTTGTAGAACGATTTGTCTTTGGACTCAAAATATGCCTCAGTTTTCGATATCACTTCTTCATTGAAGCCAAATCTCTTTCCCTAGAGCATTTTTTTGAAGTCTGCAAACAGACAGTAGTTGCTGGGGGACAGATCTGGAGAGTAGGGTGGATGCAGAAGCAATTCAAAGTGCAGTTCATGTAGTTTTACCATTGTTTTGATCGACTTGTGACACGGTGTGTTATCTTAGTGAAAGATCACATTTTTCTTCATTTGTGGCTGTTGTTTTTTGGTGATTTCTTCCTCCAAACACACTAATAATGCTATATAATATTCACTATTGATGGTTCTTCCTTTCTCAAGGTAATTGTTGAACAAAATACCTTGCACATCCCAAAATACAGAGACCAAAACCTTGCTTGCTGATTTTTTGCGTCTCTGATCGATTTGGGCGGCTTTCATCTGCTGCTGTCCACTCAGCTGACTGCCGATTTGACTCCAGAGTGAATTAATGGATCCATGTTTCATCCATTATCACATATTTATGCAAAAAATCTTCCTCATGTTGAAACAGTTGCAAACAATGCTCTGAATCGTTGATGCATCGTTGTTTTTGATCGACTGTGAGCAAACACGGCACCCACTTTGAACATAGCTTTCTCATTGACAAATGTTCATGCAAAATGGTGAATACACTGCCTTCTGATGTGTTCAGCTCCTCTGCTTTTTCATGCAACTTCAATTTATGATCAGCCAAAATGAGTTTGTGCATTTTTTGGTGTTTTCCGGGACAACTACTGATTTTGGGCAATCTGAGTGTTCAGAATCGTTTGTGTCTGTATGACCACATTTAAAAAGTCAGCTTACCATCTCTTAACTGTTGTTTTCAATGGAGCAGAGTTTGAATAGCACTTATCAAGCCATTGCTTTGCTTGAACAGTATTTTTTCCTATCAGAAAGCAATGCTTTATCAACACACGGAATTCAGATTTTTCCATTGTTTTGAAAATTTACAACAGTAGCTTCACTTAAATAATTGTAATTTGTAAACTAATAATCTGATTGGGCACAAATTTTATCAACTACTATTTGAAGGTTAGTACTTCATAAAAGTCATATGGATTTTTATTGGTGGTACCATCTATATGTCAGGCCCAGGACTTATTGAGTGATGTGTTATGGACAGGGAACAATGATTTTGTTTGATTGATTCTGTTTTTAATTGATTCTAATTTTGATTCTGTTTTTAATTGAAGAAAGAAAGAAAGAAAGAAAGGGAATCATTACATTTACATTTATTTGTCTATTTTTAATTTTTTACAGCTAATCAATTAAAACTTATCTGCTTAGAAGTTATTTTTTTACAATACTTTGTAATGTTGTTTCATAGAAAAATATTAAAAAAAAAAAAGGAAAATCAGAACTCAAAAGAATTAATTGTGACAGTTTCTGAAATTGATTGTGAACTTTAAAAATTTCTCTTGTTTGAAATTCTTTACAAATTTTTTTTTATTTTAAAAAAAAATCTTTTAGAGCTTCCCCCCTCCATTACATTGTTAAATATTATCTGAAATAGTTTCAGTGGTAACAATGTTATTGTCATTGCTTCGGCTTCTATCATCATTTTCATCAACAACTACTCCCCACACCCCCAGGGCATACAGCATAGCAATCCTAACCTGCATTAGAACTATCTAAAATTGTATCAACTACCGCTACTACCAATTTTAAATGGAGAGGTCAGAGTAGAACAGGGGAGGGGAGTGGACCTCCTCCTCCTCTGCACGGTTAAAACCATAAGATCTTGTACTGTGAGTGAATACACTGACTGTCTTTGATTTTAGCGCTAAAGGAAGACATACAAAGCACATTATTCCAAATGGATTTCTTCCTTCCCCTATTTTTATTTTTTTTTTGGTTTTTCCTCAACCTGCCTCTGCACACCCACCCCCACCATTACCTTCTGCTAACATCCCTGTTTTCCTCCCCCACCCACTCTATCATTAATCTACAAGATGCTTTGTCCAGCCCAGTGGCCAGCTTACTGCACTAATTATAGTGACCGTTTTGGTTCCTGGCAGTCTTAATGAGCCGACCATTGTTATGTATTTGGTTGCTGGTTGGTGTGGGTTTGAATTGAAAAAGAAGGAACAAGATATGCAACTGTCTTCCTGTAAGCTTAGCGCTGAAAATGCATACTAAACTGCATATTAGTTAAAACTGACAAATCTAGCTTCTTGGATGTTTTTCCTCAAATTACATGACTATTTCGTTTCATCGTTAATGAATTTCTGTTTTTTTTGTTTTTTCTTTTTTTTAACTCCCTCGTCTTTTTTTTCATCTATTATGAAGGAATAAATGATACAAAAAACCAGGAAATTTGGTACAGTTTATTTAATTGTTGGAATTTTTGTTACAGTTATTTGAAACAAAAGCAAAAGATAGAAATTTAGTAGCTTAAAACAAAAACACAAATATCAGATGTGTTGTTTAGACTAAAGAAACTCAGTCCCCAATTTAAATGTTCTTTCTTCACCTATTATGAAGGAATAAATGATACACAAGGTGTCTCACAAAAAAAAACCAGGAAATTTGGTACAGTTTATGTAATTGTTGGAATTTTTGTTACAGTTATTTGAAACAAAAGCAAAAGATAGAAATTTAGTAGCTTAAAACAAAAACACAAATATCGGATGTGTTGTTTAGACTAAAGAAACTCAGTCCCCAATTTTGGATGTTCTTTCTTAAAGAGAACAATCATCTTGTGTTAAAAATTTGATAACTACAGAATCCTGGAACAAGAAATGGTTAAAAAAATTTATATGCTAGTAAAATTTTTCACTTTATTCATATAGTAAAATATATATAGTTAATTTATGTTAAATGGAAAACTTCCTGTTTTTTTGTGGGGCACCCTGTATATTTAAATTTCTTTTTCAAGGATATGTGTCAAAGAAATTTTTTTGATTATTTCTCTAAATCAATTAAAAAAAAAAAGAAAGAATTCCAATCATAAAGAAATGAATCAGGTCTATACAGAAGAAAAGTTTAACATGCGAAAAATGGGAAAGAAAACAAAAAAAGTTACTTCAGACATTAGCTCTGCTTTTACTAATAATCAGACTTGCATCCTACTTAGTCATCTATTTTATTGTTAAGGACCCTCATTTTGAAAATAGCAGGGATTATGTACCTTGCCCCTCATTTCTTTTTTTTTTTAATCAGAATATTTTAAAATATTTTTATACTTTTTTTAAAGAAATTTAAATATACAGGGTGCCCCACAAAAAAGCAGCAAGTTTTTCATTTAACATAAATTTAAATTGTAGATTGTATTTACAAAATTAGTTTGAAAGTGTGTGTGCGTATTTCTATTAGGGTCTCTGCATTTATGCAGGGAACTGGAAAAAGATTCACCATACAAGAAAAGATTTCTATTGAACAGTTGTACACCTGAAGATGGTTGGAGAATGGATTGATTGAAATGTTGTGGTCAGAACAAAAAACAAAGAGTTTATTAGTTTGTCAATCTAGTACTGCACTTCATAAAGTCTAGGTTCAAAAAAGGAAATTTCATCAGAATGATTCAGTCAGTTAAGTGTCATATGTGATACATGTTTTGGGCAGTCATGTCTCGAAAGAGACATGACTGACTGGGCAGAAGATTATCCTGTAGTAGGTTGCTATTGCTTTCTGTCGTATACTGTTTGCCAACCAAGGCTATAGAACCCACTCTGTCTTATTATTTAAGCCATAACTGGAGGGAAGAGACAGATTAATACCTTTCCCAACAGTATTTGTGCGTAAGTGAATGCAAGGAATTCAACTGGAATTTGAACTCAGCACTTCAATTTGTTGTTCTGAGTTAATATCCACTGCACCACAACGCACATCAGAATGATTACCTTGAAAATATTTATAGAAAAAGCACGGGAAAGCTATGTTACAGTTGTGGGAAAGTGATTGAAGCCAAGATGCTGGATCAGGAACGATAACACTGCAGATTCTTTTTTGGATTTTATCAAGAATTTCTATATAAGGGTATAAAGCTATTTAAGATAATTTAAAATACACTAATAAAAAATTAAAAAGCATCAACCTGAAACTGTTAATAGTTGTGCCAGTGCAAAATCACAAGTCATTGTGACCGGATGGTTTGAATGTCCTGACTTTCTTCTTCTACTGATCATGTCATATTGTGAACTCCTTTCTATAAATTGTGGCTTACGGCCATATCACATTGAATACACCGGTTCTCGCTCGATCACCGAAGTTAAGCAACGTTGAACCTGGTCAGTACTTAGATGGGTGACTGCTTGGGAATACCAGGTGCTGTAAGTGTTTAGTGACGGATGTGCGTTGTGGTGCAGTGGATATCGGCTCGGAAAGAGAAATCGATGAGCCGAGTTCGAATTCAAGTTGAATACCCTGCATTCACTTAAGCACTAGTACCCTTGGGAAATATATTAATCCGTCCCTTCCCTCCAGTTATGGGTTCAATAACAAGGGTAGGATTTGGGGACCCTGCCCTTAAAAACAAATCCCAATGAATCTTGATACTCGAAAAGAAAAAAGTATTACTAGACACAAAACTTATATAAAAACAATAAATTCTTGAAAAGAAAAAGGTATTACCAGCAATAAATAAATAAAATGTAGTTGGCAATAAATGACCCGCCGAGGTGTTGATATGCCATAAAAACAAAACAACCAACCAATCTATAAATTTTAACTAAGGTCTGCTTATCACAGTTGCCATATGAACAACTGGTTGGTTCTCTGGGTGTTGAAGAAGTGCAAATGTAACTGCACAGGCATCTGCAACAAGAGATTAGCTAGCCACTTTAACAGGTGATCTTACTTGGAAATTTAATTATTTATCTGCCATGAGCATTAACACAGGCCTTTACTCTTGCACTTATATGATTTTACAGATAGCATTTACAATCCTGCCATCTATTATTCTGTGTCTCTTACACTTGTTGAGGCAATACAGTAAAATATAGATGGGTTAGCTGAACAAATCAGGTCTCATCCCATATATATTCTGTGGAGGACAGGTCCAGTTGTTATCACAACCAGTGAAGTTGTCAAACATATTGCAGAGCATATAGAGCAGCACGGGCACCATGTGGGCAGGCATTACCCTGCCGTCACTTTCTTATTGGAGGAATAGCAGCAGAACTTATTGAGGAAAGTTCTGGATTTACACAGTACTGTTCAATCTTCCCTCCATACATGCCAAAGGTGAGTGAGATTTTTTTTTTAACTTATGGCACCACACACTATGATGTTCCGAACCGGGATCTGTGTATCATGGATGAATACATTCTTGAAGTTGGCTCTCCTCATCTCTACACTGCACATATGAATGACTGTCACTTGCATGTAACAGAAGCTATTCTTATCACTGAACTTTAGAGTGCTATTTGATCCCTCAGGTGTGACATCACTGGAGTTGTGTATAATTGTGTTGTAGCATAAGTCTGGCTGAAGGCATGCAGGCCCATTGTCCTACTGTACTCTATTTCCAACAGTGTTGATATTTCTGGGTGTTAAATTTGCTCTGATCTGTGTTGTGAATTCCATGAGATCTGCTGCTGCTACCATTACAAAGCATCAATCCTTGTGACTGTTTCTACTATGCAGCCATCCAGAACCTGGTCTACAGATAGATCAATGTACGTTTGACCACTGCTGCCAACATTAAATCACGTTTATCATTTTTCAATTAATTTTCTCCATCTCATAATTATTTTGTTCTAGGAATAAATCAAAATGATAAATGAAAAATTCCCACTGGCATGCCTATTTCAAACAGCACTTTTAGTTGTTACAAAAGAGTATCATGGGTGTCATGTGGGCAAGCATTATCCTACTGGAACAACACATTGTCTTCCTATTACAGTAATGACAGGTTGACAAGTTGAACAATGTGCTAGATGTTTTTGTTCCACTTTTCCTCTACAAAGGAGAGTGGAATTTGCAAGTTTAAACAAGCAGTGGTCTTTTGCATTATGGCGAATATACTCTGAAAGTTGTTGCACTCCAGATCTATATTGCACAAACAGTCATTGCTTGCATGAAACAGAAGCTACTCTCATCACTGCACATTAGAATACCATTTGATTGCTCAGGTGATCCTCTTGCAACATCACTGGAGATGTGCATGAGGGTTTTGTAGCATAAGTCGGACTGAAGGCATACGTGACTATCGACCTACTGTTTCCAGTGATGTGTATTGACATTCCTGGGAGTCACATTTACTCTGATCTGTGCTGCTGATACAATGTGATCTACCACTATGGTCCTTATGTGTCAAGCGTATCAAGTGTTTGTACTACATGGCTATTCAGGACCTGGTCTACAGATGCAAGAATATGCATTTGATCACTTTTGGTGACAGTGATGCACCATTTTCAGCATGCATAGTAATTCTCGGACAATTTACAAGACTTATTCCCTTATCGCTAACCCTCACCAATATCCACTGTACCACAACGCACATCCACGATTCATTTCTTTACCATGCCTAAAAAGGATATGAAAAATTATTAGTATTAATAGTGATAATGATAATAAAATGATTAAATGATATTTGAGTACTTTCACTCTTGTGTTGTTATATGATTGTTGCTTAACTGTGCTGGCCTATTTAGAGAAAAATCAGAAATTATTATTTACTGGTAATAAATGGCTATGAAGATGCTGACAGCAATTTTTTATGAATGCCACCATTTTGGCTTCAGTTTTTAGTACAGATTAAGTGAAGTTACACCCCCAACACCTCAATAATGCTAAGAGGTAGATAAATACTAAGCAGCACACTCCTTCGCCTTTGCACTGGTATGAAAGGGCTGTATCTGTTCTTTCTCTTAAAGATGACTTGGGGACTCCATTTCTGTGGCAGCAAGCCTCCCCTCACTGCACTGGAGGGGAGGGTTGATGGATAACAATGCCAGCATGACAGTGTTTGCAAGGACTGAGCAAATTTTTGTCCTTAGCCTCTATGTACAGTACCCCACATTAAACTGACCTTGTGTCGCATACTAGCGCATTATACATTGAATATAATCATGCTCTTTTCAGAGAAAACAAGTGTACTGCATTATACATAGGAATATCCAATATTTTTTTTCCAATCTCACCTTTATTTATGGAAATTATACTAAAACAGACTAACATACTTAATAAAAAGTTAAAAGAAAATGGTTTGAATTCCCTTCATTTTAACATCTTATGACTTTGCACAGCACATAAAAGAATTCTAAAACCGACTAACATACATAATAAAAAGTTAAAAGAAAACAGGTTGAATTCCCTTCATTTTAACGTCTTGTGACTTTGCACTACACATGAAGGAATTCTAAAAGATAAAATATTCTGTTAATCTTTTGAAATGATTTGTGAGCAATTTTGTGGTTGCCAACACTGTTTGCTTATAGATACGTAATTTAGAATAAAGCTCATTTCATCTTTTTGCCTTGATAAAGTCCATCACAGGACGAAATGCATAGACGATTTAAAATACAGTTTTCCTCTTGTCTTTATTTTATTTAACCATCCGGTCCTTAACTTCAGATCATAACTGAGTATATTTTTACAATATCCAATATGTTAATGCTTTTTCTTATACAAAAACAGGGAATTGCATTATACATTGAAAATAATTATGCTCTTTTTAAAATAAAACAATGATACTACATTATACAAAAGAAAATCCAACATATTCATGTTTTTCTTTACCATAACAGTAATTGCATGTAATCATACTCTTTTCAGTGAAAACAAGGGCATTGCATTATACATAAGTTCACGTATCTATATATATAAAAGGTAAGATGTTTGTGTGTGTATGTCTATCTGTCAGTATATCTTTTATACAAATCCACAATTTTGATTCGATTCTCACCAAACTTCACACAAATATTCTTTAGGCTTCTGGTCAAGTCATGGGCTACTTATTTTTTCAGATTTCCTCCTGATATCAGAAATCGATGCCCCAATATCTTGTCAGGTCTGATCAAAATCAGGTTTTCAGCCCTTTTATTTTGGTTTTTGCTTCGGGTTTTGCTCTAAGTAGATATAATTGTAGTTTTTAGTCTCAGCCATGATACCATTTACTCAGCGGACTTATTTAGCCTTCAAAATTCAGTTTGCAATGGAAAACTTATTTGACGTCAACACCGGAAATCAAAATTTGACTTACATCCATTCATTTTTCTTTCAGTCTACGGTTTCACTTTGACTGGAAACAACTATTGCTTTTTAGTCTTTCGTGCCAACATCCAAAGAGTCTGAGCTCCAGGTCAATGGATTAGTTTTAAAGACTTTCATTACACCCGAGCAACGCCGGGCTATGCTGCTAGTTACAAATAAATACAGTACTTTCTTGTTCTCTGTATTAAACCTATTTGCAAGTATTTTTTTTTTATATCTGACATTCAACAGAAAACTTAAAGTTTTGCCAATGTTGTCTGGTCCTGTTTTATAATTGCAAAGAAGATTATGGCTGATAAAAAGTGGGAGCCACAAAGATACATAATCTCAGAAGATGTCAAAGGTTATAATGAAGAATCTAACATGGGATTCAATCTGATTGTCAGCAGGGGGGTTTGTAATTAATGTTTCTGTGAAGGCTTTCTTTTTTTTCTTTGTCACTGTATGATACTAGGATTAGAATATTACACTTTTCTTCTGGGCTTTTGATGTTCCATATTTTTAAGCCAAATTGTTAATTCCTTTTTACTCTTTTAAGTATTCACCTCCCAAAGATTTAACTTGGATCTATATTATGGGGTGAGTGGGTAACAGGCATGTATGAGGTAGAACTGAAAAAAAGTTCTTATAGTTAAAAAAAAAAAAACACTTTCGTAAGAAATTTAAAAAAAAAATTTGATCTTTGGCCAGATTTTGGAAAATAGGTTGGGCTGAGAAATCTTCAGCGCCCGTTTTGTATATAACATTTGACTCAAATGAATAATCTTGGAGTGATAGATGTTGAAGAAAAGGACTTTTTGCCAAGACAAGAACTTAACTCTGCAAAAAACCCTTTCAGAAAAAATTTTTAAAAATCTATTGTTCGGCAATTTTGCCAAATTTGGAAAATTAGTTGTACCGATTTTTAACATTTTTTCATGTCACTGTTTACTTGGAAAAAAAACGCTTTCTTAGTTTTCCACCCATTCTTCCTCTTATGTTTCTTGAACCCTCATCTTACTCCTTTCAAACTCTGTTGTTTAGCTATCATTGTTTTCTCTCCAGCTCATTTTATCCCCAGATTGTTCCTCCCAGGCCACCCTTATTGTTCTCTAGCAACCCTTTTTCCTCCCATCATCGTTTACTCTCCAGTTCATTTTATCCCCAGCTTGTTTCCCCCCACCATTGTTGTCCTCTTGCCACCATTTTTTCTCCCATCATTGCTTTCTCTCCAGCTCATATTATCCCCAGATTGTTCCTCCCAGGCCACCCTTATTGTTCTCTAGTAACCCTTTTCCCTCCCATCATCGTTTACTCTCCAGTTCATTTTATCCCCAGCTTGTTTCCCCCCACCATTGTTGTCCTCTTGCCACCATTTTTTCTCCCATCATTGCTTTCTCTCCAGCTCATATTATCCCCAGATTGTTCCTCCCAGGCCACCCTTATTGTTCTCTAGCAACCCTTTTTCCTCCCATCATCGTTTACTCTCCAGTTCATTTTATCCCCAGCTTGTTTCCCCCCACCATTGTTGTCCTCTTGCCACCATTTTTTCTCCCATCATTGCTTTCTCTCCAGCTCATATTATCCCCAGATTGTTCCTCCCAGGCCACCCTTATTGTTCTCTAGTAACCCTTTTCCCTCCCATCATCGTTTACTCTCCAGTTCATTTTATCCCCAGCTTGTTTCCCCCCACCATTGTTGTCCTCTTGCCACCATTTTTTCTCCCATCATTGCTTTCTCTCCAGCTCATATTATCCCCAGATTGTTCCTCCCAGGCCACCCTTATTGTTCTCTAGCAACCCTTTTTCCTCCCATCATCGTTTACTCTCCAGTTCATTTTATCCCCAGCTTGTTTCCCCCCACCATTGTTGTCCTCTTGCCACCATTTTTTCTCCCATCATTGCTTTCTCTCCAGCTCATATTATCCCCAGATTGTTCCTCCCAGGCCACCCTTATTGTTCTCTAGCAACCCTTTTTCCTCCCATCATCGTTTACTCTCCAGTTCATTTTATCCCCAGCTTGTTTCCCCCCACCATTGTTGTCCTCTTGCCACCATTTTTTCTCCCATCATTGCTTTCTCTCCAGCTCATATTATCCCCAGATTGTTCCTCCCAGGCCACCCTTATTGTTCTCTAGTAACCCTTTTCCCTCCCATCATCGTTTACTCTCCAGTTCATTTTATCCCCAGCTTGTTTCCCCCCACCATTGTTGTCCTCTTGCCACCATTTTTTCTCCCATCATTGCTTTCTCTCCAGCTCATATTATCCCCAGATTGTTCCTCCCAGGCCACCCTTATTGTTCTCTAGCAACCCTTTTCCCTCCCATCATCGTTTACTCTCCAGTTCATTTTATCCCCAGCTTGTTCCCCCCCCACCGACCATTGTGGTTTTCTTGCCACCCTTTTTCCTCCTATCATTGTTTTCTCTCCAGCTCATTTTATCCCCAGCTTCCCCCCTGCCACATTGTTGTTCTCTTGCCACCCTTTTTACACCCATTATTGTTTTTTCTCCACCCTGTTTTACCCTTATTGTTATTTCCTTTCACCCAGTTTTTTGTCTGTCATTGTTTCATCTTCACTCAGTTTTCTACCCTGTTGCTTTCTATTCAATCTGATTTTCCTCTTGTTTTTTTCTCTACACCCCATTTCTACCCACCTATCACTGTTTTCCCTCAACTCCACTTATCATTTTCTCTCCACCCTGCTTGCCCTCCCACTTATCGTTATCTTTCTCCACCTATCATTATTTTCACTTCACCCTGTTTTTTCTCACCTCTTTTTTTCCCCCACCTGATGTTGTTTTCTCTCCACCCCACTTCTCCCCACCTGATGTTTTCTCTCAACCCTGTTTTTCCTCACCCCATTTCCCCCACCTGACGTTGCTGTCTCTCCACCCCATTTTCTCCACCTATTGTTGTTTTCTCTCTATCCCCACAATCATTGTTTCTCTTCACTCCATTTTCCCCCATCATTGTTTTATCTCCACCCAGTTTTTACATTTTGGTTCTTTCCACCTTTATAATTTTTTTTTTTCTTGCCACCCCATTTTCTTTCAGCATTTTCTCTCTTTCATCTCCCCCATCCTCTTTGTCCCTGGCTTGTATTTTCTATTCCAAAGTTATCTCCCTTGTTTTCTTTATCAACAGATTTCTTGCTCCCTCTCTCTTTCCATATTTGTCTCTCGTTGTCTAATTTTTCATGTTTAGCAAACAACAACAACACCCATGCACACACACACCTGATGTTGTGTGTCCCAAAATTAATGCTTCTCTTGAATTCTTCCTGAACTTTTTTTATATTTTATAATTTACATAGCAATTATAAGCCTTGAAGTTTGACAAAGAGTTTCCTAGAGGGCAGATTTTCAGCAGTGTTATCTCGACACGGGTGTTCTTTGACTTTAAAGTTGCTTTGCAGTGTGCAGCAGATTGAATCAATTCCGACTTGCATGCAGGGTGATGCACATGCAGGAGTTGTGAATTGGCAGGTAGGACAAGCAAAGCTTTCAAAACACTCATAAATATACATAGGTGTAATCATTGTGCAACAGCTTGTTTGTGTATTCAGGCATACATCAAACAAAATATTACTTGTAATTATATACATGCATAATATGAGTGGCCATGTGTCCTCAAGGACAGCGGATAAAAGCATTAGTTAAATCTGGTGACTTGACCCAAAGAGTTGTGAGTTCAATACCTAGCTACAGCAGTGGTAAACAAATAACTTAGTGAGTTAAAGGGAGATAACTAAGATTTCTGAAGTGGCATGGCTCTTGGAAGGGGAACAATATACTGCAACAGTTTTAACATTTTATGGTCTTGAAAAACATTTAACTCACTTTTCAGATATTTTCGATGACTTTTTTGTTTTTATCTAAGTTCTTTAAATCTCTGAAATGTGTTTGAATAAAAAGAAAGATTAGATAAGCGAATATTTAAATAGCAGTTGAAGTAATTGGTTTTCTGAAGGCTAGGTTACCTGTGCTTTATTGATTATGCAAAGATGTTTGACAGAATACGCCACAAAGAACTGATGGAGATGCTCGGCATCCTGGACATATTTGGGAAAGACTTGAGAGTAATAAAGAATCTTTACTGGCAGCAAACCGCTTACATACGGACAGGTAATGAATTGCGTAGATATACAAAGATAGAAAGGGGCGTAAGACAAGTATGTGTCTTTTCACCAGATCTGTTCAACTTGTACAGCGAGAATATTTTGAGGACCCTAGAAGTTATGCCTGGATTCGTAATCGGAGGCCACAATTTAAACAACCTAAGGTACGCAGATGATACAGTGCTGATAGCAGACACAGAAAGGAAACTACAAGACCTCTTAATGCCAAATACTGGTCGGGGATACCAGAATCAAGCAGGTACAAAAATTTAAGTACCTGGGAAGCATTATAACAGAAGATGGAAAGTGTGACACAGATCTGAAGACGAATTGGCATGGCGAAGGAAGCATTCCAGAAGTTGAGTAAGGTATGAAGAAACAGGACAATTTCGTTAGAAACTAGTAAGAGAGTACTGGATTGCTACGTGATGTCCGTCCTTCAATATGGCAGTGAATGCTGGACAATACCAAAGATGAAAGAAAAATTTGAAGCAACTGAAATGTGGTTATACAGAAGGATGCTGCGATGGATTGAGCATGTGAGCAATGATGAGGTCTTGGAAACGATGGAAACAAAAAGGAAATTAATTCTGAGCATCAGGAAGAGACAGCTGAAGTTCCTGGGACACGCAATGAGGAAGGAACGCCTGGAGAATCCCAAGTCCTACCCTGTTATTTAACCCATAACTGGAGGGAAGGGACAGATTAATACCTTTTCCAAGGGTACCAGTGCTTAAGTGAATGCAGGGTATTCAACTGGAATTCGAACTTGGCTCACCGATTTCTCTTTCTGAGCCGATATCCACTGCACCACAACGCACATTTGTCACGAGACGCTTACAGCACCTGGTATTCCCAAGCCGTCACCCATCTAAGTACTGACCAGGCTCAACTTCGGTGATTGAGTGAGAACCTTTAGAAGATGAAATGTATTACACAGCACTATTTTGCTTTTCATTTACCTAATCCTTTGTATAGAACAAGGGTCAGCAGCCTGCAGCATGTATGCTACACACAACATGGCAAGCAATTTCTAATGGTGCACAAATTGTGTTTTTTGTGTATTTTGCTGATATTGAGCAATTGGTTAAAACCATGCAAAGGGCAAGGTGCCTATTAATAATAAAAACTTTAAAAAAGTTTTAAAAACAGTTTATTTCTATGTGATTTTCATATGAACTTAGCTCACTGGTATCCCCCCATACATGAACTTGCTTGAGCCACAAGATTAGCAACTAGGTCCCACCCTTTTACTGTGAAATTAATAAATTATAAATGCAAATTCTACTCCAGCAGCTTCTTCTTTCGCACTTCCCACCTGTGGAATTCCCTTCCATTTACTTGCTTTCCCAGACAGCTATAATCTCCAAATGTAAAGTCAATAGCCATCTCCTATCTCACTAACTTGCATCCTCTCTTTCATGCTTCTTTCTTCGTCCACACCACTTTCAGTAGTCTTCTCATCCTTCTCCTACCCTCTTCCTGACACCCCCTGTAACCTGTCACTCTTTCTCATAACTTACCTACTATGTAAGCTCCTGCTCAACAGTGGCAGTAAAATGCCTTGCTTAGGGTGACACGATAATAATAATAATAATAATAATAATAAAAAGGATATATTACTACATAAAATATAGAGACCAAAGCAGAAATTGAAATATGATGAAAAATGACATAATAATAATAATACTGGTATGAACATCACCCAGTACCGGTTACAGAAATAGAAGATGTCACCATTCTATGGAATTGCACCATCTGCACAGACAGAAAAATTGAAGCAAATAGGCCGGACATTATTGTTAAAAACCAGTAAGAAAAATTTTGCCTATTAATTGATATGGCTTGTCCAGTGGATTGTAACATAGCAACCAAGTAATTGGAAAAACTGTCAAAATATAAAGACCTGGAAATTGAAATAGAAAAAATGTGGGAATTGAAAACAAGAATCGTGCCAGTGATAGTGGGTGCACTTGGAATGATAAAAATATGGAACAAAACAACACATTGAAATAATCCCTGAAAACCCCAGCTTAAGAGATATACAAAAAATTGTCTTGTTAAGTACAACCCACACACTAAGGAGAACTTTGCCTATGTAACGGTAGGGATGTTAGAGGAGATAGAAAAACATGAAATGGAGCCATAACAATACAGCACGACCTGCCTTAGCTCTTCCCGCAGAGTTGGTTGGTAGTGCGACCATAGCAGAAATCGAAATATGATGTTGCACGAGATACTAGATTAGCAACTAGATCCCACCCTTTTACAGTGAAACCGATAAAATGCAGCCGTAACTTCTACTCCAACAGTTTCTTGCCTCGCACTTCCCGACTGTGGAATTCTCTTCCAAATGATTGCTTCCCCGACGGCTACAATCTCCAGGAGTTTAAATGTAAGGTCAATAGACACCTCCTAACACACTAACCTGCTCCCATTCTATCAAGCACTCTTCCCATCTGCCCGACCCTCATCCTCGCTATCCTTACTCATCTGTCACCTTCCTCCCAACATTCTCTATGTCTAACCACTCCTTCTCTTTACCTTCCCCTATGTAGCCCCATGAGCAATAGTGGCAGTGGAATGCCTTCCATGGGGTGAGATGATTAAAAAAAAAAACTCTTCCCATCTGCCCAACCCTCATCCTCGCTATCCTTACTCATCTGTCACCTTTCTCCTGACATTCCCTATGTCTAACCACTCCTTCTCTTTACCTTCCCCTATGTAGCCCCATGCGCAATAGTGGCAGTGGAATGCCTTGCTTGGGGTGAGATGATTAAAAAAAAAAAATGAAGGAGAAACTGTAAAACTGTAAAAGATAGAATCCAACAACATGAATAAAAGGAATTAAAGAATAAAAGAATAAAAGAATTAAAGAATAAAAGAATAAAAGAATTAAAGAATAAAAGAATTAAAGAATTAATTTAATGATTAAAAAAAAAATGACAACATAATAATAAAAAGGATATATTACTACATAAAATATACAGGGTGTCCATAAAGTTTGTGTACAAATTATTTCTGTCACAAATACAAATAAAGTTATAAATTTTTTTAAAATGCACATGAACTTTATGGACACCCTGTATTATATAACAGTTTATATTGAACATTGCAAAAGGTTGTTGGCTTCTGTTATAGAACATGAGACAAAATGAAGTTGGAGAAATAATAGTAAGAAGATTATGTTGCGTCAGAATTCTAATTAATGAAGATACAGCTTGGAAAAAATCACTGCTTAATATTTAGTGGTCAAATACCAAAGCTACATTTTTCTACTTTTTTTTTTTTTTTTTTTTTTTATGTTATTATTCATATCTGTTTTCAAGATTAGGGTGGAATTTTGGTTCCATTATTGCTTTTATCCTATTTTCTGCATTAATTGTGTGCTGAAAAGATCTTGAAAAGAAGTCATGTATTGTAAGAGTTGGGAATGGTGGGGGGGCTGATATCTTACTCTGCTGCTAGGATAACTTGTGCTCCTGTTGTTAGCCAAAGACTTGATAACACAGCACGGGATAATTGTAGATGAGCAACTTTTAAAGTTGTGATTAAAAGTAGGTGAACCTTTTATTTTAAAATGAGTCATTTGAAAGAACATTAATTTCTTGGATATCTTTAAATTTCTACTCCCCTACTTTTTTTTTCTTTTTTTAGCTTACACTTTCTCTTTCACTTTCTTTTTGAAATTTTTGTTACTTCTTTATTTTTTATTTTTGTTTTCATTTTTTTAAACTTTTTGATTTTAAATTCTTTCTTTTTTAAATTTATTTTACTTTACTTTTTCTTTTTTAAATTTATTTTACTTTTTATTTTTTAATTTTGTTTTACTTTTTACTTTTTAATTTTGTTTTACTTTTTATTTTTTAACTTGTTTTTACATTAAAATTTCAAATTGTTTTTTACTTTTGATTTATTGTTTATATTTTTTATTTTATTTAAACATGTCTGTTTCATCTCCCTCCCCATTGAGGATTATCTTTCTTTCTTTCTTTCTTTTAAAGTAAACAGTTACAATTTAAAATATAATAGTGATATATAAATATTTATTATATAAATGTTTGATACTGAAATATGTTTATATATCTAATCTGAACTTATTTATAAATGGAACTTTGTCTATGTGTGTGTTTGTGTGTGTGTATCTGTTACCTATAGACTCCGAAACGGCTGAACCGATTTTCTTGAAAATTTACACAGTTGTACTATAAGCATTTGTGAGTGTTTTTAGCTAGGTTTTGTGTTGAGGTACCCCCAATAAATATAAAAAATCGATAATCGAAAAAAATCGGGTTATAGAAGGAGTGGTCTAATTTTAATCAAATTTGATACACTCATAGACAAAGACATAAGAAATGATATTCAGAAGTTTCAAGGTTGCAGTTCTTACAATAGTGCAGAAAATCGATAATATATATATATAAAAGGTAAGATGTTTGTGTGTGTGTTTGTTTATCTGTCTGTATGTCCTTTATACAAATCCACAATTTTTATCCGATTCTCACCAAATTTCGCACAAATATTCTTTAGTCTGAGCTCCAGGACCATGGATTAGTTTTTAAAGCTTTCATTACACCTGAGCAATGCCGGGCTATACTGCTAGTTTATCTATTAGTATATTTGATAATGAAAAAAACAAAAATATTAAAAGCCACCCGATTGATCAGCCAATGCCACTGTTAGTTGAAATTTATTAAATTGTTTTGTTAAAACAATTTTTCAGTAAAATAGATTTCTCAGGTTCAGTAGCTGTTATCACTCTTTTCAGTACTGAAATGGGTTTCCTTCCTAACCTTTTGTTTGAAATTGTGTGAAATGTTAACATCTTGTTTATGTCATTACTAGCAGTATAGCCTGGCATTGCTCGGGTGTAATGAAAGCTTTAAAACTAATCCATGGTCCTGGAGCTCAGACTCAGCCTAAAGAATATTTGTGTGAAATTTGGTGAGAATTGGATAAAAATTGTGGATTTGTATAAAGGACATACAGACAGATAAACATACACACACACAAACATCTTGCCTTTTATAGATATATATTATTGATTTTCTGCACTATTGTAAGAACTGCAACTTTGAAACTTCTGAATATTGTTTCTTATGTCTTTGTCTATGAGTGTATCAAATTTGATTAAAATTGGACCACTTCTTCTATAACCCGATTTTTTGGATTATTGATTTTCGATATTTATCGGGGGGACCTCGACACAAACCCTAGCTAAGAACACTTGCAGATACTTATAGTACAACTGTGTAAATTTTCGAGAAAATCGGTTCAGCCGTTTCAGAGTCTATAGGTAACAGATACACACACACACACACACACACACACACACACACACACACACACACAAAGTTCCATTCATAAATAAGTTTAGATTTACAGTGTTCAAACTGTTGACTTCATCTTTATTGCCCTTTTCATATACACAACCTTTCGACTATTGTACACTCCGGCCTTTTTCAAGTGATTGGAATTCCGAATTGAACCTTTTACTTTGACTACTGGGGTATATTGTTTTCAATCTATGAGCCATGCCACTTTCTTTAACTCAACTAAGTTATTTGCTCACCACTGCTGTGCCCAGGTATTGAACTCACAACTCTTTGGGTTAAGTCACAAGATCTAAACAATGCTTCGAATTACATGTGCTACCCATTTTATTTGTTGCTGCTATTGAAAGCCCTTAAGTGATGTGGTTTCTGTTATTTGGTACAGTTCTTTGTTTGTGATTCTGTAGCACCAGACCACAAGGTTTTAGGAAGGAATGTCCTCATTGAAGGCCTCTACTCTTCACTCGGTTGAAACCATTTTTAATGACCAATCTGAGAAGCTGGTTGTATACAATTAGCCATTTAGATATTTCTGAAGGACTTTGGTGCCATGCATGGCGTCCATATAAAAATCTTGATCTGATGAGATTTAAGAACATGGCTCAAGTTTTCAGGTTAATGTTTTGGTTTTGTAGCAGCTTGCGGTGTTGTGTGAAACTACCCCCAGAGCCGCCTAGTTTATGTTCAAGTCACGTTCCTAATCTCGTATACTAAATTTGTTAAATCCGATTTATATACTGAGATATTTGAAGTGTTTAGCATTTATTCATTTTTATGATGTCTTCAGGGCAAATGCTAATGCTTCTTTCATTCCGATTCCTGATCATCATTTTTGTTTTGGAAAGGTTTACCTTGTGTCCTATTCATTTTGGAAAGGTTTACCTTGAATCTTATTCATTTTGGAAAGGTTTACCTTGAATCTTATTCATTTTGGATAGGTTTACCTTGAGTCCTATTCACTTTGGAAAGGTTTACCTTGAGTCCTATTCATTTTGGAAAGGTTTACTTTGAATCTTATTTATTTTGGAAAGGTTTACCTTGAGTCCTATTCTTTTTTTGAACATTTGATAGAGGATACTTATTTTTTCTTCCATGTCATTCTTGTCCCAACTATGAATACCAATGTCATCAGCATATTTCCTGTCATCCTCTGTCCGTATTGCTTCAATGACAGGATTATTATTCTCGACTTATTTCACTTTGATTCACTTATAGCCACATCATTTTGAAAAATCAGCTCCCGTACAATCACTGAAATTAAGCAATGTCAGGCCTGATCAATACCTAGATGGACAGGGTGGTAGTACCTATTAGGGTCTCTGCTATGGGCAGAGACCCTAGTAGGTGCCAACGTTCCCCCGCAAAAAAAAAACAAAACAAAACAAAAAAGAACTGAGGGTTAAAACAGTATGAAAGTATAAAAAAAATTTAAGTAAAAATGCCAGCAGTGCATTTTCCTAGTAAGAAAAATTACCAGCAATACATTTTTGTAAAAGAAATTACTAATGCTCCCAAGAAATCTAAATTTTGACATTTTATAGTAAAAATTACCAGCAATACATTTTTGTAAAAGAAATTACTAATGCTCCCAAGAAAAGAAATTTTGGCATTAAATAACCCAATGGGTTGATATGCTGTCAAACAAACCAAACTTACTTGGTGGCTGTTTGGAAATACCAGGTGCCGTAAGCTTGAATGTGTAGGTAGCATAATGGGTAATGGCTTGGAATTGTTCATCCAAGAGCCAAGTTCCAATTCCCGTTGAGTTCATTATATTCACCTACACAGAAATAGCCTTGGGAAAGGTATGAAGCCATCTTTGATTTTTTCATTTTACGACTTCTACAATGCATTCTTTTATGCACTTCACATTGCTGAATGGTTCACTTTTTTTGTTAAGCAAATATGCAACATTTTAGCTTGCTTCTGTTGCCGCATATCTTGGAATTTAATACAGAATGAAATAATTGCCTGTGCTTTTGCTTTCCAACCTTTAGTTTCTGTAGTGGGATCCTTCGAGCACCAACCTCCAATTTAGCATATTGTCTTTATAAACGGTATAATGTTGATGCATGTTACATTTTTTAACTATTGAAATTGCAGTATCACAAAGCAAGCAAAACATTTCACGAATGTTAAACACTAAAAAATACTGCAATTCCCATTTAACAGTGAAGGTTTTATTTCACTATTTTCAAAATTTTTTGTACATAATGGGTTAAAATTAATAGATAAATGATTTTATTCTCAAAAGATAAATAAATATTAGTAAACACAAAGAACTAGGCTTATATATGCACTGTTGTTATTGAAAATCATATTAATTATTAAAAAAGAATTTTGGACATAATGGGTTAAAATTAATAGATAAATGGTTTTATTCTCAAAAGATAAATAAATATTAGTAAACACAAAGAACTAGGCTTATATATGCACTGTTGTTATTGAAAATCATATTAATTATTAAAAAAGAATTTTGGACATAATGGGTTAAAATTAATAGATAAATGATTTTATTCTCAAAAGATAAATAAATATTAGTAAACACAAAGAACTAGGCTTATATATGCACTGTTGTTATTGAAAATCATATTAATTATTAAAAAAGAATTTTGGACATAATGGGTTAAAATTAATAGATAAATGGTTTTATTCTCAAAAGATAGATAAATATTTGCAGTTAAAATATGTGAGTATTGTCATTATTAAATTTATATGATATTCTGAAATCAGAAAGTGCAATTTTTGTTGAAAAGGGAAATTTGGATGGCTTGCCTTGGGAAAATGGTTGTGGATCCTGGCAACACTGCTCAAAAGCAGGGTTGTAGAGCTGACATCTAAATCTTCCATCTAAATCTTTCATTTTTCCATGGCGCAGGCTCTAACATTTTGAAATTTTTGGCTCCAGCTGGTCTCACAGTAATGATTGAGATACCTTACTGTTATGTTCACTACCAGCCATAATTATTAGGCAACCCCAGTGTTTTAAAAAAAACTGATGTATTTCATGCTATTTTTTAGTATTTATTGCCAAGTGAATAATTTTAAATGAAATAGAATGGTTCTTTTGTTAATATCGCACAATAACATATGTATCAAATGAATTTATAAATATTTATAAATAATTACCTATACTGCAGTTTCATCAATGAAAGAATGAAGGAAATTTCGAGGGATTTGGACAAGTTCATCTTTACTTCCTTGCCTTGTAAAATTTTGCAAAGTAATAATAACAAAAGAACCATTCTATTTTCATTTGGCAATAATACTAAAAATAGTATGAAATACATAATTTCTTTTAAAAAAACTGGAGTGGCCTAATAATTGTGGCTGATAGTGTATGTACCTACAGACAGTAATGGATATCTCTCAATGTACCTGTGAACAGTAATGAGTATGTCCCAATTCTTATATAATATGTTGGACACTATTGAGAGGGTGGTGTGTTCTTACTGACTAGTAGTTCTCTACTAGCAATCGTTATTTACATCATGCAACTTGCAAGTCTTGTATTTGATGATATTATAAATATTAATATTTATTTCTAATCTCCATTTGGGTTATTAGTCACACAGTAACTTTTTAGGTTACAAAACTTACTGAAATTGAACCTTGCAAATTGCTACTCATAGGCCATAATAGACGGCTATTAATCTAAAATCTGATCAATATACCTCTACCTTTGTTAATCTCTTATTATTGATTATATTATAATCAATAAATGATTATAGATAACAATATAAAGTTAGCAACACATTTTAGTACTACACATTATCATTTGTTAAGTATAAGCTCAATGTTTCAGTGAAAATTCCGAAGAACAAATGATGTTAAAGAAATATAGAGTTCATTGTTAATTAAAGTGTTGTGAGATTAGTATTTGAAAGGTGATTGATGAAAAGAGTCAATATTGAAAATAATTACTTTAGGGTTGAGAAGTAAGTAGGCTGGTAGAAGTATGGTGTATAATTTTACTAAGAAGTGTTTTTTACTTACTGAAACAAAATGGAGTTTGATTTTTTTTATATTAAGGCTGTCTTTTGTTCAGTTAGAGTTCCTGGATACTAGAAGTTTTTCTTCATAAGTTGAGTCCTAGAAATAAATTTATTATCAATGTTCTGAATGATCAATTGGAAAGTTAAGTTACATTTGCATCCTTTGATGTTCAAGTCACTCACCTTTTTTTTTTTTACTGTTGACAGTTGTCAGCACTTTGTATTTGTGCCAACAAGTAATTCTTTGTTCTTTTTCTGTAATTTACCAAAAGCGATGCTTCTCAGTGGTTGAATATTTATTTTTAACATAGCCTTGAAAATGCCTTTGTTTCTATAGTTTCCCCAAGGTGAGACCTCTTGTTGGTTGAATATTTACTTCACACTTAGTCAAATATTTCTTTCTTTAATTGGCGATACTGCTAGGGAAGTTTTATTTTTATTTGTTAATTTTGTTTATTTGTTTTTTTTGTTTTTTTTTTTTGGTTAAAATATTTTTATCAAGTTTTCTTAACATGAAGCAAGGAAAAGAAGAAAATGAAGACAGGCAGCTGGAGTTGTTAGTAAAGGGAAGGTGAAAAATTAGCCAAGGCATAACCAACAGGCATGTCACTATATAATGAAGACTGTTGTTTGAAGCAAAATAATATTCAGTCAGTTAAGTGCTATATGTAATACACACTTGGACAATCATGTCTTGAAGGAGACATGACTGACTGGGCAGAAGGTTTTCCAACAGTTGATAGACATTTCTTTCTGTGGTAGACTGGTTGCCAACCAAGGTAGTAGAACCCAGTCTGTCTAGCTGTTTAATCCATAGCTATAGGGAGAAGACATGGTTTAATACCTTCCCAAGGGTATTTGTGTGTAACTGAATGCAACAAATTTAACTGGAATAATATCAGTATGATGATATATATAATTGTGCTATAAAGATCTTAATGGTTTCACGTTAACCCCAAAGAAGGAACCGTAACCAACTCAACGAAACTAGTAATGTATTTTGGATCACCAGTAACACAAGTTCGGAAGGATAAATTAAATTAAAGAGGATAATTTTCTGTTAACTTTTAGTTTAGGAAGCTGGAGCTAGTACATGTTTTGCTGGCTCTACAGTTCAGCTCAAAAGTTGCAGAAGGCCGCATGTGTTGACCCAGAAGGCCACAGATTCCCCACCCGTGCACTAAAACATTATGATGTAATGAATATGCATACACCTTGGTTCTCCCTCACAGTGATATGATTGGCTGGTGTCATCCATAAATACAGACTAAGGCAGGGACACCTACTGATTACGCCTATAGCATAAGCCTATGCCTAAGCATACTGCATAGGACTACTGATGAACAACCTTTGAGATTTGAAAAAGAAATCACTTGACTGACGGTCGAGAGCGAGGGCAAATTGAATCATTTTACTCGACCGACTCCATTTTCTTAATAGTCACCTTATGTAAACATAGTGTGAATCTTGAGTCAAGGATAATATTTTTCCAAATGACTTTCTAAGAATATGTGAGCATCTTTAAGCTGGGTGACAGAGACATTTTGGTTTTTGACCAAAGAGTTTAATAATGTCATTGTAGGTCATTCTAAGTAACTTGTGAATCTTCAGTGGCATACTTTTGGGTTGTAAAAGGGATCAGATTTCCTTTTTCTATATTTTATTGGACACATTTCTTTGTGAGATTTTTAATCGACTGCAGGCGAGTAAAGCAATGAACTTTAATCACCCAAATAAGTTTTTAATCGACCGAGTTGATCAGGCAAGTGAAATCTCAAAGGCTGCCGAAGAGTACCGATCCATTACGGCTATTTGCATTACTATTTCCAAAAAAGGAGAAAAAAAAATGTTTGGTGGAAGTCCACTTGATTCATTTGTCTGTTTTATCTTTTATTTATTCAATGAGAGACGATCTATCTACTCCGTTGGCCTGAAATAGATGTCTGTTTTGATTAGCTTAATAAGAGATGTGCAAATCAGCTTTCTGTCTTGATTTGAAAAATCTTAAAAGAATTGAGTAAAATGAATGAAAAGGTTGTCTAAAGAAATAAACATCCTTGCATAATGCATTGCTATTGCCAGTCATTTAATATGCACATTCTTGTGCATGGAACTTAAATTTGATTTGTTCATAAGGAATGTGTAGCTGTCAAAAGGAAAATCAATTACAAAATCTGATAATAAGCAGATATTTGACCTTGTGCTAGACGATGCTAAGTTTAGTAAATATCTAGTGCAACTTGTTTATTTAACACATAATATCACAGACAGGATTCATTTAGCAAACCTATCAAAACTTTCGTTCATTTTATAGTGACATAGCAAATACTAAAAGCATATATATAGAAATTCATTGGAAATGATTTTACTATAGGAATGCATTGCAAATTATTTACTAGCCATTTATGTAAGCTGTCTTATCACTGATAGGATTTATTAAACAAATCCATCCAAACTTTCATTCCCTCTAATGATTACATATATAGTGACATAGCAAATACTAAAAGCATATCTAGAAATTCATTGGAAATGATTTTACTATAGGAATGCATTGCAAATTATTTACTAGCCATTTATGTAAGCTGTCTTATCACTGATAGGATTTATTAAACAAATCCATCCAAACTTTCATTCCTTCTAATGATTACATATATAGTGACATAGCAAATACTAAAAGCATATCTAGAAATTCATTGGAAATGATTTTACTATAGGAATGCATTGCAAATTATTTACTAGCCATTTATGTAAGCTGTCTTATTATTCAAACATATATAGATATTCAGTGAAAATTATTTTTACCATACCATACCATATATATATATATATATATATATATATATAATGTGACTCAGAGTTTCATTTATTATGAAGTAATTTTCCCCCTAAACTGAAAACAAGTAATTCCCTTTGACTAATATACACAAACCGTATACCCTCTTCCCTAAAATTATTTTCCCTATTAATTCAACTTTTGAGTTTTTACTTTTCAATTGCAAGTTTGAGTTTTAGTTTAAATTAAAATGTATAATTGAAAAATCTAAAATAGCATCTTAGTATTATAAGATATAGCTACCCTAAACCTTGCGAAAACCAGAAATTCAAATCCCAAAATGGTCAGTTCATAATATGCACCTGATGATTGCATAGTGAATGAAACTTTGAGTTGTGCTATAAATGTAGGTTAATATATATATTTATTAAGATATACTTAATAGCTTTGTTATATTACACTGAACACTGTTTTATTAACACCAGAAAGATATTTATATATGTATGTGTATATGTACATTTTTAGGTATCTCCACTCATTTTTGATAACAGACTTTTAAATTGAATTTTTAAAAATAAAAAAGTTTTCTTGAAACTTCTATTTTAGTTTTAATTAAAAAACAAAATGATTAAATTTACTTTTTCCAGTAAGCAAAATAGTCTGGTGATTGGAATCTAAGATTTTCCAATTTTTTTTTAATCTTTCAAATTTTCAGCCATTTTTGAGCCATCAACATTTTTGTAAACAAAAGTTAATTCTCACTTTTAAAAATCTTGCAAAAATAAAATATACATTTGTTACACATTATTTTTTGAAAATTAGCAAATTTAATGTTAAATTAATCTGATTTACACAAGTATTACTTATTTATAGCCTGAAATTTAGAATAAAACTATTTCATAAATACAGAGTTGAACTTTCTAACCTTTCCACCACATTTGAAATGTGTTGACATATGCAAGGTAAGATAAGTGCATAGCAATCACAAATGACATAATTATACAAATTTTTTCCTGTAAGAAGAAAAAACCCTGAAACTTTAAAATATTTTTGAAACTTTATAAGTTATTATAATTCATAAAAAGAAAATAAACAATTCTTTTAAAATTTCAATTTTAATAAAAAAAAGTTTTTTTTTTTTTCAGAGTAAAATGTTTTTGATATATGTTATTTATGAAAGCAATTAAGAGCTTATCAAATTAAATAATGTCATAGTTTATTTCATTCTTCATTTCACTGTTAAAAGCAGATTTTTGGAAATAAAGGCAAAATGTTTAAAAAAAATAGATGGTTTACATTCCCCAATGAGTCCTGTGTTTAACTAATAAAACTAATTTTCCTAACAAAATTTAATTTCTTAAAATTTCATGAATTTATGTGGAGGGGTGGGTAACAGATGTCGAAAAAATATTTTCACCAAGATTTTTAAAAAATAATAACTTCAAAAAATAATTTCATTTATTTGTGAATAAGTCCCGAAAGTTTCATTAAAATCCAACAATTATTTGATTTTTGCAAGAATTTCCAAATTAACATGTTTGTCACCTGAAAAAAGAATTATGTAATGTTACGTTTTCCAGTGTAAACTCTCATAACGATTTGGTTACCTGCTAACTAAAGTCAACAAAGATTTTTTACCAAGATTTTTAATGTGTTAGTAGGGATTAAAAAATTTTTAAAAAATAAATAAAAAAATACTTTGATCTTTCCTCTTAATAATAACATAAATATTTTGATGGAAATAGTTAATTTTTATTAAGTTTGGGGCCTTTTTTATTCATACTATGCTGTTTTTTCAGCAATTTAGTAGAGGTACCTTATATATATATATATATATATATATATATATATATATCAGTAGTTATTTTGTTTCAGTATATATACTGCCTTTAACTATATTTTTGAAGGGTGCAGAGAAAAGAAAAAGAATCCATTTTTATATAAAATATTGTAAAATTTATGTTATGTGTGGAATTAATTACTTGAGAGAATGCAATTAAGAAATAAACATAAATGTAACAATAAGGAAGATGCCTTACAACATTTGGATTTCAATCCAAGCAACTATTTAAAAAACAAAAAGCAAAAAAAAAAAAAGCCTGATTTGCTGTATTTCTTGGTGCCCTCCCCTGCCAGCCAACTTTCATCTCCCTTTACGAGTCTCCACCAATTTTAAATTCATCCTCTTCACAATTCTTCTTTTTTTTTTTTGTTTCTTTTCTAATTGTTTGCAGTTATCATTGTAGATTCTTTCCCTTAATTAATCTTTGAGAGAAGTTTGATGCGTCGTTCAAAATTTAATTATTCCATTTACCCCCAGAAAAGAATAAGAGGCAGAGATAATGGTGGAGGCAGTGGTGGTGGGGGTGTCCATAGTTATTGAATTTTATTCTAGAGAAAGAAGAAAAACATTTTTGTGGAAAGAAGAATTTATTTCTTCATTCCTCTTAAAGGTGTGTGCACACGCAAATACAAAGTTGCTGAAAAGTTCTGGTGCCAACCAAGAAGCTATTACTCTAAAAAGAACCAAGGTGTTTGGGATTGAAAGGTACTTTCCGCCATAAAATAAAAAAACGATAAAATCATGTTTAATGCTTGTTGACATTCAAAATGTTAAAACGTTTGATCTATTTGAGATAAGCCACATCATTTTTTTTTTAAAAGGAAGCTGAAAGCATCTACTTTAACATAAAGCACTTACACTTAACGGATTTTCACATACATGGCAGAAAGTACCTTCTTGTACTGAAGGCTTCATCATTTTAGAACATTATTACAGATCCTCAAGGCAATATTCATTAAAAACTACAAATCCTTGAGGCAATATTCCTTAAAAAACTTGAGCCATAAATTAATAGAATCAACTATGAATATTGTAGCACTGTTCTAAAATGTTTATAGAAAGAACAGTTTTTTTTAAAGCTTTAACACGTGCATGATCATGACATTACAACGTAAAAAAATCTGTTTTGGATAATTTTCATGTTTTAATGAACACTAAGTAATTTGTCAACCGTTATATTTGAAGCAAGAAAAAAAATTTATAGTAACTTTTAACAACACAGTTTTGTGGTTATTTTTTGTTACCACAACTCACATTTCTGAAGATGATCTCGAAAAGAGAGTGAAAGTACTTGGGAACATCGTGAAATGAATAATAAAATCATCTGTCAACATTATAACTCATTTCTTACATCTTTCAATTATAATACGTGAAAGGTTATCTGTGAGTATGAACGGGTTTTATTAAAAATAAGCAGACACAATGTTTGCAATGTATTTAATCTGACATATCTAAAAAAATTTAATGCCTAAATACACACACATATATATATATATATATATAGCATTTTATTATAGTAGAAATAGTAATTTAAGTATTTCAAAATTGCAATATATCAGTAATAACATAAAATATATTTTAAATGTTATAATACACCATATTCGCAATCTTAAATAGGTAAATTTTCTTAAAACTACCAAATATCATATTTAACAAGGCCAGTAAATAGTGGCTTTGTATGTTGGCATCACTGTGAATGATGTTTACCAAATTACCTCCCTTTATTTATTATTTCACTGTTCTTAATATCCTGGCATATAGATTAGCAAGCTTGTTTCATTGACCATGACTATTTGAGTTTGGTCCTCAGTTGGTACCTACTTGTGGTCTTGAGTCAAAGAAAGCTAAGCTTATTAAATAGCAAGAAATTTAGCACTTACACCGACTACTTTGTTTAAGCATTTTCACCCCTGAAAACTTTTTAGATAGAATATAGAATGGAGTTACTTTTCTGTTCTTTCAATAATTGATGTAATTATTTATTTATTTTTTTTATAATCATATCGCTCCAAGCAAGGCATTTTATTGCCACTGTTTTGCAAGGGGTTACATAAGAGGAAAGTTATGAGAAAGAGTGACTAGTTATAGGGGGTGTCAGGAAGTGGGTAAGAGAAGGATGAGAATACTGATGAGAGTGGAGTGGACAGAGAAAGGAGCATGAGAGAGAGAATGCAGGTTAGTGAGATGACGATTATAGCTATCAGGAAAGCAAGTATGCGGAAGGGAATTCCATAGGCGGGAAGTCCAAGAAAAGAGTCTGCTGGAGTAGAATTTGCATTTACAGTTTATTGGTTTTCATAGTAAAAGGGTGGGACCTTAGTAAAAGGGTGGGACCTTGTTGCTAATCTTGTAGCTCAAGTAAATTCATATATATGGGGCACCAGTGAGCTAAGTTCATCAGAGCAGAAGTTTAGCTTCAGTGTTACAAGGTGGCAGTACCCAGTGAGGAATGAATTCACGAATCGGTCATAGCTAAAATTGTTCATTAGCCATTACTCCAAGGAGAGACAGCCGATTTCCATTAATTAACACTAAGAACTAGCATTGAAATAAAACATTTTGCATTTATTGTTTATAGTTGGCTGACGGGCAAAAACAGAATCAGTGAATTTATTTTTCTTTATTACCCACCTCATTCCCCACCAGCTATACTCTGTTTTTTTTTTTTTTTTGTTCTTTTTTTCTGTGGTGAATTTCTCTGCTTAAAAACATCTTGATTGACAATTTTTTGGTTTTTACCTAGGGCAGTAAAAAAAAATGAAAACTTAGATTCCTAAAATTTTTTCTATTTTTCTCCTCAAAAAATAACTATCCAGTCAATTTGAGTTCAGTTCTTCCTAAAATATTACCTAAATTGCCTTAGACCTTAAAGTACACAACTACTGTTTTATATATATATATATATATATATATATATATATATATTATAAATTATATTTTAGAATATGTACATAATTTTTCTATGTATATCCACGACAAAGGTATGTTTGTTTCGACATTGAAACTTCCATGTCTCATCAGGCGGTATATATTGAGCACTGTTTTAAATTAATGTTTTGTATGTTGTAAGAATTCTTTCTTCATTCTGTATTCACTTGGATATATATATATATTTATATTTATAAAAACTTGTTACGGAAATTAACGAAGATTCACAAAATGGTTTTTAAACAATTGACAATTTTAAATTATTTGTTTGAACATTATTTTTGATCGATATTGGTATTTAAGTAGATATTCTGTTTATAAACAAACAGTATATATCTATCTATCTATCTATCTATCTATCTATATATATATATATATTATTTACGATAAATTTTTATTTTCAAAAATGTCATTCATGGTTGAGAGGTCTAAGACATGCTATGTGGATAGGGGTCGCAGGTTTGAATCTTGCTGAATGACACACATTTTCGTGACAAAAATTTATCGTAAATAATCAAACTGGTAGAAATAAATATATAATAGTGTTTGATTATAAACAGAATATATATATATATATATATATATATATATATATAAAATTATGTTCAAACAAATATATATATATATATATATATATATATATGATTAAATTTGTTATACAATTAAAAATACATTACAATATGGAAATTTCTATGTTTCGAGATTTCTATCTCGTCATCAGGCAATGTTAGATGAGAAAATGATTTTCATTTAAATACAAGAATCAATTGTGTTTTGCAATGATTTCTTTCTTCACTTCAATTGTTTTTCTCTCAACTTTTCTTTTTCTTTTACCAGTATCACTGTTAGTCTTTTTTTTTTCTTTTTTTTTTTTAAGATTCTGTTCAAAACTATCACCTGGTTCACACTCCACCCATGTCTATTGAACAGGTGAAGAGGCTCATCCCTTGTTTCCTGTTTAGGATGCGGTTTCCAGTTTTCTCTTTTTCAATCTTCTCACTCTTTTTTTTTTTCAATTGGAGTAGATAGACTATATAGAGGTAGGAAGACATAAAATTTATGTGCGTGTTTCATTTAACTAATCAGATTCACTTTGAAATTTGATAAGTAGTTTTAATTTTTAGGAAATACATGTTTTCTTCTGGATTTTTATATATATATATATATATATATATTCATTGAAAAGTAACTCGCCATTTTAAAGTAATCATGATTTCTTTTTCTTCTATGTGTCCTGTCCTTTCAGGACGTAGGCAATCTTGGCTTTCCACATCTCCCTATCCTTGGTGGCTCTTAGCACACTTTCTCCTGTTACACAACACAACCCACGTTCCGTCATCCACCTGATCAGATCCTTCAAATATGTTATCCACTGCTTTCTCCTGTCTCTTTTTCTCTCTATCTGGCCTGTGAGTATCAGATTCTCTAAGCCCTCCTTCCTCATTGCATGTCCCAGGAACTTTAGCTGTCTCTTTCTGATGCTCAGTATTAATTTCCTTTTTGTTTCCAGCTTTTCCAAAACCTCATAATTGCTCAGATGCTCAGTCTATGATATTCGCAGCATCCTTCTGTAGAACCACATTTCAGTTGCTTCAAGTTTTTCCTTCATCTTTGATGATATTGTCCAGTATTCACTGCCATATTGAAGAACTGACATCACATAGCAATCCAGTACTCTCTTCTTTGTTTCTAGCGAAATTGTCCTGTTTCTTAAAACTTTACTCAACTTCTGGAATGCTTCCTTCGCCATACCAATTCGCCTTTAGATCTATTAACTAAACTCTTTTGCAAGAAATAGATATGGGAGGAAAGCATTTAACATGGTTCTATTTAAACTTCAATATGGGCACCAGATTTAACTCCAGAGTTCTCAAGTTGCCCTGGAATCACGTTCACTGATTACACCAGAAACTCTTGTGATATGGAAGACATAACTTCTTGTATTCACTCTTAAAGTTCTTTCAAAGTTTTAGTTTTAGTATTGTGGACTTGTTCCCTTAACCAATCCTAAAGGAAAACATTAAGTCAGGACTCCTGGCTGGCCAGTCTTACATAAAATAGAGAGCTACTTTTCAATCACCCTGTATGTAATGGTTATCTACTATATTGGCTAGATATGCGTCTGTGGTGCAGTGGGTATCGGCTCGGAATGACAAATCGGGGAGTCGAGTTCGAATTCCTTGCATTCACTTACACACAATTACCCTTGGGAAAGGTATTAATCCGTCTCTTCCCTCCAGTTATGGGTTAAATAATACGACAGATTGAGTTCTATAGCCTTGGCTGGCAACCAGTCTACTGCAGAAAGGAATGGCAACCTACTGTGTGATAATTTTCTGCCCAGTCAGTTATGTCACTTTCGAGACATGATTGCCCAAAGTGTGTATCATATATGGCACTTAACTGACTGACTGACTATATTGGCCAGTCAATTTCAGTGGTGTTCTTATTTATATTTTGTGAATTTGAATGCTGGTGTAGGATCCATAAAAATTAACAAACCTGGATACTCATATATATATATATATATATGTAAGAATAAACCTAAGTAAGAGCCAACAGTCCTACCTAGGTTTCACCTAACGGCTCGTCAGGGCAGGTCGGCTTGCCCTGACGAGCCGTTAGGTGAAACCTAGGTAGGTCTGTTGGCTCTTACTTAGGTTTATTCTTATTTGTTGCTCTACTATTGTATTGAGCACTTTAGTGTTAGGATTCTCGTCTCAGGGATTTTTTTCTTTTCTACGAGTATTTTGACGTATGTTCAAGTACTTAGTTTGTTTCTTTTTTTATTTCCCCTATGAGTTTGTTCTCGGGTTTTTTTTTTTTGAGATGAACTGAAATATATTATAACAATTATTAGTAGTAGCATTATTATTGTTATTATTATTATTATTATTATTATATATATATATATATATATATATATATATATATATATATAATGATGTCAAATCCTTGAATGGAGAGTATAATCCAAATAGTTCTATTCAATGTAAATTATCAAAATGAAAGATCTATCCAGAGCAATATGATATACAAAAAAAAGAAAACAACTCAAAGTGTCAACTTAGGAAGTTATAAGCCATAATTTTTTTGACTACTAAGTTTATGGTAGCCATCTCATCACATCACAAATTTAAAATAGTTTTATAAAACTTTTTTTATTTTTCGTAGGTGTTATAAAGTTTGTCATTAGGAAGGAAGGTTAACATTACATCTGTCAAATGTAGTAATAGGGGAAACATGTTAGTGGCAAAAATAAGATACATACCCACAAAATCATATATATATATATATATATATATATATATATTAAATAGGATTAATTCAAGGATGTTGAATGACCATTTCAATATGAAATCCCCACAGGAGATAACATATCATCGAGCTCTCTTCCTGTATCATTTGTTAATATTAAAATAAAATTTTAATATTAATTAGGATCGGGTTTTTGGAATTTACCTTCCTGCTTTTTCTGCTTGGATTAAAGTATCTGAATAAATATATATATATATATATATATATATATATATATATAGAGAGAGAGAGAGAGAGAGATGATCCTTGTATACTGTCTTATTAGTTATAGGAAAAACTACTGAAAAGTTGTAAGATTAAAAATGTATTTTTTTGACAGTATTTATTTCTATTATTATATATATATATTTGATATCTATGTATATATATGTGTGTTTAGAATGTATATATGTGTGTATACTATATATAATGTATATATGTTTTGTGTGTATATAATGTATACATGTGTATGTATATTATGTATATGTATGTGTGTGTGTGTGTATCAATATATATTTATAAAATGTGTATACTTTATGTGTGTGTGATTTGTATATATATATATATATATGTTTGCATATATATCATGCATGTATATATTATATATATATTTGCATATATATAATGTATGTAGATATATATTTGTGAGTATATATAATGTATATATATGTGTGTGTGCGTATATATATAATTATATATAATTCATGTGTGTGTGTATGTATATATATATATATAATTATATATAATTCATGTGTATATATATATGTATATAATATATAATATATACATATATATATAATTCATGTGTGTGTGTATGTATATATATATATAATTATATATAATTCATGTGTATATATATATGTATATTTATATGATATCTATATGTGCATGCATATATAATATATATACATGTAATTGTGTTTATCCTTATATGTATACACACACACACACACATATATATATACATTATATATACTCACAAATATATATATATATGTGTGTGTGTGTATTTCTGGTATATGCATTTATATGTGTGTATGTTTGTGTATACACATGTTTGTCCATATATATATATATATTCAAAAGTAATTCCTTATTATTATTATGTATTTAAATAAACGGAAGTAAATTACAAAAAAGTATCCAAACAAAAATAAAAATATGACTCAAAGCAGATAGGTTTTATATTTTTTATTTAATGTATACAGGTATTATTGTTTTTAGTTGTTCTTTTATTTCATATAAAAATAAACAGTACGAAAATATATATGAAAAAAAAAAGGCACTGTTTTATTTACCCGATCACTCAGTGTGTGATATCTTATATTTTCATATAAATGCACACACACTTATATATATATATATATATATATATATATATATATATACCCACACACACTTTTCTGTTGTAATTCTTAAATATATTACCTCTTATGAACTGATATATATACATAAGTGAAAAGAAAGAACGAAAAATCTTTATTTGTTTAAATAATAATTAAAAGTAGCAAGAGTGGAGAGTATTTTTTAAAAAGAAGATATTTATTCTTCTGAGAAAATGCCTCTGACTCTTTTGCTTTTTTTTTTATTTGCCAAAGAATAAATATCAATGGTGTAAAGAAAAATTGTTTAAACCTGAGGAAGAAAATTTAACCTGTAATATTTTGATATTTTTTTCGAAAGTGTTTAGCTGTCCTTTTGTCTGCAATCTTTTTATGTTTCTCTCATTTTTATTGACTCTTCTTTTATTGGGTTTTCTATTTCTGTTACCCTCTTGTGCTCTCTTCTGTCACTTTTGCTCTCTACCCTCTTTTGTGTTCTGTCTCTCTTTTCATCTCATTCTGATTTCCCCCTCTCTCTTCCTTTTTATTTTCTCTATGGTGCTCTGACACACTCTTCCTCTTGGGTTTTATGCTCACTTTCATACTTTCTCTTCATACTTTCATGCTTTTTTCTCTCTCTCTCTCTCTTTTCTCTTTTATGCCTTTTCTCTCTCTCTCTTCTCTTTCATTCCTTTTTCCACTCTCTTTTATACATTTTCTCTCTCTCTCTCTCTCGCTTTTCATGCTTTCTCTCTCTCTTTCATGCTTTTCTCTCTCTCTCTTTTTTTCATGCTTTCCTTTTTCCTTCTTTTTCATGCTTTTCTTTTTTTCTCTTTCATGCTTTTTCTCACTCTCTTTCATTCTTTTCTCTCTCTTTCATTCTTTTCACTCTCTCTCTTTCATGCTTTTTCTCTCTCTTTCATGCTTTTCACTCTCTCTCTCTTTCATGCTTTTTCTCTCTCTTTCTTTCATGCTTTTTCTCTCTCTTATCCTTTCTTGCTCTTCTTTTTTTCTCTCTCTCTCTCTCATGCTTTTCTTTTTTTCTCTCTCATACTTTTCTTTCTCTCTTGTGAAATCCTAATTCTTTCCCCCATCCCAGTTATGGATTAAATAGTTGGTTAAGTATCTGAAAAAAATTGTTATTTGCCACAAATTATTAAAGTAATATTCATTCACAAAAAATGTTTTGTTTTTCAATAACCTACAAAATGTTGATAAACTATAAAATAATCAACCTAAAAAGTAATATATTTGATTGTTGAGAAAACAGAATATCGTTAAAAATTAAGTTTTAAAAAACGTATTTGTATATTAAAAATCTAGCAGCTTCGGCAGCGTGTGATCAGTTTAGTTAAATATTTCTTTACCAACTATTTTGACTTGCATTTTTAATGCATTAAAAACAGTCATTGTCAGAGAACCCCGTTAAAAATTTTCCTGACATTCCTTGAATGGGACCAGGGATATTTTTTTTCTTTTCTTCTTGGTCAGCTTTTTGTATGTTTTCGTTTTTGACCATCCACACTTATGCATAAACAATGTGGTTTGTTGATTGACACAACAGCTGGTCAACAATTTCAATCTGTCCCTTACTCTTGAAATATACACTAAATGTCCCTCTCCTAGAAAATCCCCTTCTCCTACACCTCATTGTTACTAATCTTATCTCTCGTTGACCTGTCATTGACTGAATATGCAATTGCCATTAAATTTTTTCCCCCCTTTTGAGCAGTAATAAGAACAGATCCAGAATGTGGGAGTGCAGATTTAATTATGAACCCACTCACGTTCTTTTCCTTCCCACTTTGGCATATGCATACACGTCTACAGGACGCAAGTTCCTGGATTTGTATTACCATCTGATCATGGACTTTTTTCTTCTTCTTTTTCTTCTCCTCCTTCTCCTCCTGCTTTTTATTGTTCTTGCATTCTTGTCAATAAATCAGCAAAACACAGTGACACCAGAAGAGGCCTTGTGGCAGATGTAACATTTATTATGCTGGGCTTACAAAAACAAAATGGAAGGAGGAAAATTCACTGAAGCAGAAGATAAAATTCCTGCAGATTAAATCAGAAAAATCAATGGTTCTGTGTTAGATGTGCATTAAAAAAATAGTTCCTTTTCTCCAACCCACTGTTCTTTTTGTGGCAAGTCTATTTTAGAGTTCCAAAGGATCATGGAGTCAAGAGATAAACATGAATTCATTGTCTCTGAATCATATATATATATATATATATATATATATATATATATATATAAGAAAAATAAGGCAGACACGTTATTTCATGGTAAATCGGAAGTTTAGGCCTATTTCAGGAAGACCATCATCAGCTTCCGTCTTTATTGTACAAAAGATTCGTGTAAAATCTTTCATACAATAAAGACAGAAACTGATGATGGTTCGCCTGAAATAGGCCTAAACTTCCGATTTACCATGAAATAACGTGTCTGCCTTAATTTTTCTTATATTTGCTCTATATCTATTTATATACATATATATGTATATATTAATTACTTAATTTTTGGTCATAATAAAATTAGACCAGTGCACATTTCTATTAAATAGGGTTCAATACAATTACATTGTAGAACTTTTGAATATTATCCATTTGTAAACGAGTTATTACTCAATCCAGGTTTCTACCATGAGTGGTGTCTTCAGGTGATTTGCAATAACTGATTTTACTGTTTACTGCTTTTTTTTTTTTTTTAGAGTGTTCACGTAATGGTGGTGTTTTTTTTTTTTTTTTTTTTTTTTTTTAACGCTCACATGGCAGGGAATTTTGGAATGTGCCATTCTTAAAATTACGAGAAATTATAATGTTTTCTTTCATCCATGGTTATATGTGCCTAATAGGCATTTTTTAGTATGGTTACACTTAGTTACACTTAGTTGAATGAAAGAACAGGAATTATGACTAAGTGTAACCATACTAAAAAATACCTATTAGGTTCATATAACCATGGATGAAAATGTTATAATCTCTAGTAATTTTAAAAATTGCATGTTCAAAAATTCCCTGCCACATGAGCATTAAAAAAAAAAACACAGTAATGTGAGTGTTCTTAAAAATGACTGGTAAAATCAGTTATTGCAAATTGCCTGAAGGTACCACTCATGGTAGAAACCTAGGTCACATAATAACTCTTTTACAAATTATAAATATATATATATATATATATATATTTTAAATTATAGTTTAGAAGATGTACAAATTACAATCTACTACAAAGTATATGTTTTGTTTCGACATTGAAAAGACAATGTCTCATCAGGTAGTAAACACTATTTTTTGAAAGGAGATGAAAAATTTATTTCCTTATATTGATAAATTTTTGTGTGCAAGGTAAAAGGGGTAGAGAAAATGAGAAATAAGAATTGGAGATTGTAAAAGAGACATTGAACAAGAAGAGGAAAATGGGAGAGAAAGAGAGAAGTAAATGGAACATAGTGAACAGATTCAGAGAATGGCACCAGGTTTAACAGTAGAAAATAAAGTATGGTCATATATATATATATATATATAATAATAATAATAAAATATACCACTTAGCAGATTGATATTATATTCCACATCTCTGGAGTTTCATAGATGAATATTTTTTTTATAATTGTTCTTCAGTCCACTCATCAGGAGGTTTCAGCAATTGATTGACATTAATCTATATATATATATATATATATATATATATATATATACAGAGAGAGAGAATAAAAATATAGTTTTAATGTATGCTACATTTCTAGATAAATGTTCTAAGTATCAGGGACAAAGTGTATGCAAATATAAAAGTAGACACTCAAGTCAACTCTGTTTCGTGTTTGAATGCAATCTTCAAGCCATATATATCTATATCTATAAAAGTGACAAGGGTGGACGTTGTGTAATTAATTGTTTGTTGGATAGATTCGACTTAGCATCTGCATTTTGCAGTCTAGCTCAATGGGAATTGCACTCAGATGTAGATCAAAATTTTAGAACGCTAACGACACCTTGAAATCTTTCAGAAAGCCAAAATTAGGTGTGAAAAAATATATATTATCACCCCATAAAGTCAGGGATCAACTTATGTATTGATTATAATATAGAATCGATCACCCAACTTTATATTATCTATATCTATATATGTTGCTTCTCCCACCCTAATCCAATAGAGACATTCTACATTGTTATCTATATCTATAATGTGACCTGGGTGGATGTTGTGTAAGTATTTGCTATGTAAATTCATCATATGTTTTTTTTATTCTTATTATTCCTTAAACTATCGGGCTAAACTGCTAGTATATATACATAAAGAGAGAGAGGATGTGATGGATAAATTGTCACCTAAATTACGCAAAAATGAGAATAATACTGAAATCTCATTTTAACAAATATCAGTCTGTTAAATGTCATACATGATACATGCTTTGGGCGATCATGTCTTGAAAGAGACATGACTGACTGGTTAGAAGATTATTCCATAGTAGGTTGCCATTGTTTTGTGTGGTAGACTGGTTGCCAACCAAGGGTATAGAATTCAATCTGTTCTATTATTTAACCCATAACTGGAGGGAAGAGGTGGATCCAAGGTTAATTGTGCATAAGTGAATGCAAGGAATTCAACTGGAATTTGAAATCTGCTCCCCGATTTGTCATTTTGAGCTGATATCCACTGCACCAATTCACATCCATTAACAGATATATTTATCAAAATTACATAAAAAATATATTGAAATACTAAAGAGTAAATTTATTTAATAAAATCGCCATTGACTTCAACCACAGCCTCCAGATAATTTTAGAATCTCTTCTGAGCAGTCTTCTTGTTTAAGTTGGTGAATGATGCCATAATCCCTGACTTACAAAACTCTGGAATTGGGGTGCTGAACATATTAATCAGTAAGTAACAAATTTTACGTGTGTATTTCGCCTCTCTCTGTCTCTCATATATATATATATATATATATATATATATATATATATATAAATGTAAACTTGTTATACTCGTCTCGAAAAACCCTCTGAGCACATACGCAGAAGGAAAAAATGGTGATAAAAAAGAACAAGCTAAGCACTTGAACATCAGTCAAAGTACGCAGCCCAAAGAAAAAAACCTGAGACGAGTAACCTAAAACAAAAAGCGCTCAATATGCAAGTAGAACAAAGTAAGTGAATAACTAACCTAGAGAGCCAACTAACCTACCATGGTTTCACCAAGTTGGATCTTCAGGGAAAGTTGCCCAACTTTCCCTGAAGATTCAATTTGGTGAAACCATGGTAGGTTTGTTGGCTCTCTAGGTTAGTTATTCACTATATATATATATATATATATATATAATATATATATATATGTGCAAAGGCTTTTTTCTTATTATTTAACCTTTACAATTCCTTTCAGGCCAACATATCTTCAGAAGGAATTGTATGCTAATGATTTTTCTAAAGATGTGCTAAATAGACAAAAAAGAAGTACACGTATCCACAAAAAATTATTTACATTAAGTTATAAAGGTAATATAAATATTCACACACACACACACATACACATATGATAAAAACAAAATAAGCTATAATGAAGGTATTCATCAATAACATGGTATATATATATATATATATATATATATATATATATATATATGAATAACCACACTAGCAAAAAATACTAGATTAAGCTATAATCAGTCAGTCAAGTGCCATACATGATACATGCTTGGATAATCAGGACTCTTTTGATCCATGACTCACAAGCCTGAAGATTTTCCCACAGTAGGTTGCCATTTCTTTTTGCAGTAGACTGGTTGCCAACCAAGACTCTCAAACCCAACCTGCCATACTATTCAACCCATAGGGAGAAGAGATGGATTAATATTTTTTTCCCAAGAGTATTTGCACATAGTTAAATGCAACAAATTCAACTGGAATTCAAATTAGGCCTTTGGATGTGTCATTCTGAGCAAATATTCATTGCACCACAACACACATCCAAGCTACAACCACAATTTTTTCTTTAATCATTTCACCCCAAGCAAAGCATTTCACTGCCACTGTTGTGCAGGGGGTTACATAGGGGAAAGTGATGAGAAAGCGTGGTTAGGGGTTACATAGGGGAAAGTGATGAGAAAGAGTGGTTAGACATGAGAAATGTCAGAAGGAGGGTGATAGATGGTTAAGGATACATACTAGAATTTAATATCCAATTCTATATCAGCATGTTCAATATGATATTTACAAGAAAGTAAAAAAAAACACATATCTTTTGAGTTTTGTTTATCTCTTGCTCAACTGCATCCCCACAACTAAATCTAAACTTATTTATAAATGGAACTTTGTCTGTGGGTGTTTGTGTATGTGTGTGTGTATGCGTTACCTATAGACTCCGAAACGGCTGAACCGGTTTTCTTGAAAATTTACACAGTTGTACTATAAGCATCTGCGAGTGTTCTTAGCTAGGTTTTGTGTCGAGGTACCCCCGATAAATATTGAAAATCGATAATCAAAAAAAATCAGGTTATAGAAGAAGTGGTCCGATTTTAATAAAATTTGATACACTCCTAGACAAAGACAAGAAATGATATTCTGAAGTTTCAAGGTTGCAGTTCTTAAAATAGTGCAGGAAATCGATAATATATAAAAGGCAAGATGTTTGTGTGTGTGTCTGTTTATCTGTCTGTATGTCCTTTATACAAATCCACAATTTTTATCCGATTCTCACCAAATTTCACACAAATATTTTTTAGGCTGAGTCTGAGATCCAGGACCATGGATTAGTTTTAAAGGTTTCATTACACCTGAGCAACACCGGGCTATACTGCTAGTGTAATAATGAAACAGTAGCAGTCTGGGAAGTTAGGTGGTCAGATGTAAGGGGCAATGTAGCTGCAGAAATTGTTTGATAGCCATGATTGAGTCCTGCTTGTGTGGCATGATGCTGAGTTTTGTTGCCAGGCATAGTCTTTCAACGTCAACACTCTTGGCCCAGTACTACCTTCTCAAGGCACTTGACTAATTACCATTAGACTCCTTCAACTCATTCCAAATCTTACTCACTGTCCTCAGATTGATGTCCAAATATTCAGAAATGTTTGTATTGAGCTTCAGTACAGCATGCCATTTTCAAATTTCTAGCAGAGTGAATTGCATCACTGTGCTCTTTTTCTCAGATAGTGCCCAACTGACCATACTATACTGTGCAACCGACAAAAACAAGCAATGCATATGTGTGGAAGTAAAAGTATTAATGGCGACAATTTACCTATCATATGCTCTGTGTGTGTGTGTCTATATACAGTACTGTGCAAAAGTATTAGGACAAGAACTATTTTATCTTTTGTGAGGCATATTGACAGAAAATAAACAATTTAATTAAAGTAATTTTATTTGATTTACTCAACAAATGCTTTAAGAAGAAAAAAATACGTGTTACAAAGTAAATTTAATATTTAGTATAATAGCCTTTTCCTTTGAAATAATAAAATAATTGCGACAATTTACCGATCGCACCTCGTAAATATATATATATATATATATATATATATATACACACAGTACTGTGCAAATGTATTCGGACAAGAACTATTTTATCTTTTATGAGGCATATTGACAGAAATAAACAATTTAATTAAAGTAATTTACTCAACAAATCTTTAACAAGAAAAATACTTGTTACAAAGCAAATTTAATATTTAGTATCATAACTTTTTGCTTTGATCACAGCCTTCATTCTGTCAGGCATTGACATCACAAGCTTCTTCAATGTATCTAATGGCATCTCCTGCCAAGCAGCTTGTATTTGTTCCCAAAGTGTGTCTTACCAAGTAACATTAGATTTATCATTTTTTTACCCAAAATATCCCCTAGGCATTCAATAGGATTGAGATCAGTGCTTTGTGGAAGTCATTTCAAATCCCAAAGTCTTCCTTTTTAGTTAAATAATTCTTACAAAGGTTTGAACTGTGTTTAGGGTCATTGTCTTGTTGATAAATAAATCCTTGTCCTAATACTTTTGCACATTACCGGTAGTGTGCAAAAGTTTTAGGACAGGAGTGATTTAGGACAGAACTTTATTTTGATGCCTCATAAAAGACAAAATAGTTCTTGTCCTCATACTTTTGCACAGTACTATATATATATATATATATATATATATATATATATGCATGCATACTTGGGAAACAACCTTTCTTTCAAACATCTTTCATTAAATATGGCAGACAAACAAGATTTAATTAATTTTTTGTTGAGTTTTTCCAGCATCCTAACATATTTCAGTTCTGTTGGAGATAAAGAATATAAAAATATTCCATAATTATGGCCCCAAGCACTTTTGGCCACTTCAATATCCATTTTCAAGGATGTTTATGTTTTTGGTGTACTTGTTTTTTTCCTCATGTTTTTGACTGTTGTGTAGTAATTTATTTCATTTTGTTTTTGAAAAAGAAGTGTTCATTCCAATCGCATGAACATCTTACTTGTTTAAAAATACTTTCACCCTCATAACACATTCTCCCGTGTTTTCTTCCTGCATTTTCGTAGTCTACGAGTGACTTGCACATTTTCTGAAGTATTGTTAGGCTCTCTTCTGAGAAATTTATTTGTCATCACTTTACGAATCAGAGCTCGAGGATTTTTCATAATCTTCTAAAAGTGACCATGTGTCTGTCTCTTCAAAATCCGTTGAAGTGTCTTCAGGACAGCTCTCACTTAGGCCTGTAGGCCCTAATTTGCTCCCTGCTTTTAGTGACACTCTATCTTTCTGTCCATCTGGGTAATGGACACATGCAAACTGGTGGTTGGTATCTAAAGCCCGGGCTTAAGAGACTGTAGCACCAAAGGTGAACTGAAGGCAAGGATTATAGCAGCATCAGGTGTTTAAATGTAGGGTCAATAGACACCTCCTATCACACTAACTCCCAATTATCCTCAGAACACTCTCATCTACCCAACCCTCATTCTCGGTATCCTTACCCGCCTATCACCCACCCTCTGACATTTCCTATATTTAACCATTCTCGGTATCCTTACCCACATATTACCCACCCTCTGACATTTCCTATATTTAACCATTCTCGGTATCCTTACCCACATATCACCCACCCTCTGACATTTCCTATATTTAACCATCCTTCCTCCACTCTATATAGCCCCCTGCGCAGTAGTGGCAGTGAAATGCCTTGCTTGGGGTTAAATGCTTATAAAAAAAAAATTCACCAACTTAAACAAAGAAACCATCTAAAAGAGTTGCAAGAGATTCCAAAGTCATCTGGAAGCCATGATTGAAGTCAATGGTGATTTTATTGATTAAATTTACTCTTTAGTATTTCAAGATATTTTTGGCGTAATTTTGGTAAATATATCTGTTAAATGAGATGTCAGTTTTATTTTTTTACATTATTTAGATGACAGTTTATTCATTGAACCCTGTGTGGATACACATATATATATATATATATCTGGCGCATCTTAGATCTTGCAACCATGAATGACGATCAGTCTAAACAAAGCCAAAATTAAACCTATAACACAATTTTCGAATTTATAGACTTAATTTGACTTTGTTTAGATTGATCATCATTCGTGGTCGAAAGGTTTATGACGCGCCAAATCACATGGTGGCTTCCGCTATGTAGATAGGGGTTGCAAGTTCATATATATGTTTCATTCATTTACCTAACATTTTTCTGATATATAGAAACTTATATATCATACAAGTGTACTCTTGCTGTTAAAAGTGACAGTTATTAACTGTTTCCTCACATGTTATCCCCTGAACATGACAGGAGGCAATGTATATATATTTTCAAATAAAACTTCAAAAATCACTTGATGTATGATCATATTTGGCTCTGTAAATAATACTATTTACACCGTACTGTCTACCTGGATCATTTCAGTATTAATAAGATTAATATTAAAAGGATCTCATTTGGGATTTTAGCGACATGCCACTTTCTGTTTGGAGATATATATATTTCATTTGGAAATGAGTTATTTCTGCAACCTAGGTTTCAACCTTATGGTATCTTCAGGTGATTTATAATAATTTTGTTATGATAAAAAAAAACTAACTATATTGAACACTTTCTAATACAACTTTCTGCTTCCTGTTTTCCTGCATGCTGGAAGTTCTCTTCAGTCGTTCCTGTATTTAAGAACTGTGGTGAACCCTCGGACCCATCCAACTATCGCCCTATCAGTCTTCTACCAATTTTTGGGAAAGTGTTCGAGGCCATAATTAATGCTGAAATAGTTCAACATCTTACTGCTCACAAACTCTACTCTGACAGGAAGTATGGCTTCCGCTTTGCCAGGTCCACGGCCGACATGCTAACAACTGTTACGGAGTACATGCTCTAGGCCCTTGATGAGTTGGGTGAGGCTCCTGTTGTTGCTCTGGACATCTCCAAGAAATACCGGGGTTATGGTATTACCGGACGCTTGCTTGATCTAATCCAGTCTTTTTTAAATAACCGCAAAATGAAGGTCGTTTTAAATGGGCATGACTCTTCATCCTACAGCACAAATGCTGGTGTCCCACAGGGCTCTATTCTGGGCCCGACGCTCTTCCTTATTTTCATCAATGACCTCCCAGATGAGATCAAGTGCCAAGTAGGCACCTGCGCAGATGACACCACAATTTACTCCCGCATCAGTAAGAAACCCGTCATGGCAGACAAACATAATCTCGCTGCTAACCTTGAACGGGATCTACACTCTGTGGTGAATTGGGGCAAGAAGTGGCTTGTCAATTTCGATGCGTCTAAGACCAAGCTGTTGTCTATCACTCATCACAGGCAACCTCTCCTGCCTCCCATAAGCACGGACCAAGCGATTTTCCCTGAGAGCAATACACTGCACCTCCTTGGCCTTACCCTCTCTTCTGATCTCAAATGGAACCACTACATCGAGTCCCTAGCTAAATCCACTGCTAAGAAAATTGGGTCACTGTATTGGGCCAGGATGTTTTTTTTCTGCCTGAATCCATCCTGCATATATACAAATCAACCATTTGTCCGTGCATAGAATACTGCTGCCATATATGGTCAGGCGCCCCCTGCTGTTCATCTCAGTGTTCTCGACAGGCTCCAAAGGAGAAGCAGTAATGTGATAGGTACTGACTTGGCGGCTCGACTACAGCCACTTCCCTACCAATGAAATGGGCCTCCCTTTGTCTGTTCTATAAATACTTTCATGGCTTCTGCTCGAACGAATTCAAGTCACTGGTGTTTACTCATGCAAACAGATTGGCAACTGGGTCCCACCCATTCACAGTTAGGTTAGCCAAATGCAGATGACAGTTCTACTCCTGCAGCTTCTTCTCTCACACTTCCTGCCTGTGGAACTCGCTTCCATATTCTTGCTTTCCTGATGGCTACAACCTCCAGGAATTTAAATGCAATGTCAATACTCATCTCTTAACCACTTGACTCTAGTTCTTTCGCCACCCCGTATATCCTTTTCTTTCTTTCCACCTTTGAAACTGTCATCACACCTGTATTCTCATCCTTCTATTGCTCCTTTCTAACTGGTTTGTCTTCCTCTTCACTCTCTTCTAATTAATCTTTTTGCACTTATGTAGTCCCCTGCACGTCAGTGGCATTACCGCCTTGCTCGGGGTGATACGATTAAAAAAACAAAAAAAAAAACAAAAAAATCTGTATACTAGTTTAATTTATTTATGACTAAAAACCAATGATATAAACAATAAACAATAAACAAATCACCTGAGGAAATTGGAAAGGTTGAAACCATGGTAGTGTGACCGGCTGATCTTCCCTTTCCCCACTGCTGTAGCCTGGTATTGAACTCACAACTCTTTGGGTCAAGCCACTGGAACTAACCAATGTTTATATCCAGTGTGTGTGTGTGTGTGTGTATATCTTCTTCTTCTATGTGCCCTCTCCTTTCAGGATGTAGGGATCATGGTTCTCCACGTCTGCCTATCCCTTGTGGCTCCTAGTATGTTTGCTCCCGTTACTCCTGTCAACCCCCGTTCCGCCAGCCACCTGATCAGGCCCTGCAGATATGTTATGCATTGCCTTCCCCTGTTTCTCTTTCCTTCTATTTGGCCAGTCAGTATCAGGTTCTTCAGGCTCTCCTTCCTCATTGCATGTCCCAGGAACTTCAGTTGTCTCTTCCTGATGCTCAGTATCAATTTTCTTTTTGTTGCCATTCTTTCCAACACCTCATTGTTGCTTGCATCAATGCATATCCGCAGCATCCTTCTGTAGAACCACATTTCTGCTGCTTCCAGTTTTGTCCTCATTTTCGATGATATTGTCCAGCATTCACTGCCGTATTAAAGAACTGACATCACGTAGCAGTCCAGCACTCTTTTCTTTGTTTCCAGTGAGATTTTCCTGTGTGTTAGTGCTTTGCTCAGCTTCTGGAATGCATCTTTTGCCATGCCAATTCGCCTTTGGATCTCTGTGTCGCATTTTCCATCTCCAGTTAGGACACTTCCTAGGCATTTAAATTTTTGTACTTGCTTGATTCTGGTATCTCCCACATTTATTTGTCATTTTGGGTTGTACCTTTTGCTGATGACCATTTTGTAAAGTTTATTTGTAGGTATATATATATTATTCCCAAAACAATAAAAAAAAACCATATGACTAATAGAAAACAATTTTAAATTAATTTTGCAAGTCAGTGAAAAATTCCTCGATAAGGAGGGCATCGCCAGAAGAAACTTCACTTGGTGGTCACCACTTGATTTATCTATCTACTAGCAGTATAGCCCTGCATTGCTCAGGTGTAATGAAAGCTTTAAAACTAATCCATGGTCCTGGAGCTCAGACTCTTTGGACGTTGGCACGAAAGACTAAAAAGCAGTAGTTGTTTCCAGTTAAAGCGAAACCGTAGACTGAAAGAAAAATGAATGGATGTAAGTCAAATTTTGGTTTCCTGGTATCGATATCAAATTTTCTGCACTATTGTAAAAAGTGCAACCTTGAAACTTCTGAATATCGTTTCTTATGTCTTTGTCTATGAGTGTATCAAATCTGATTAAAATCAAACCACTCCTTCTATAACCCGATTTTTTCAATTATCGATTTATATTTATTGGGAGTACCTCGACACAAAACCTAGCTAAGAACACTCGCAGACACTTATAGTACAACTGTGTAAATTTTCAAGAAAATTGGTTCAGCCGTTTCGGAGTCTATAGGTAATGGATACACAGCCACACACACACACACACACAAAGTTCCATTTATAAATAAGTTTAGATTTATACACGATACCTTGGCCAGTAGAAACTTAATGTGCTAATGTTAGAAACTGACAACCCCACAACCCTTTCAATTATCCATTTATACACGATACTTTGGCCATCAGAAAAGAAAACGGATCTCGATACGTAAAGTCACAATTTTATTCACCTGAAGAGAGTCAACTTAAGACTCGAAACACATGTAGTGTCACAAATACCATTATGGACACTTAATGTGCATTGTGGTGCACTGGATATCAGCTCATAACGAGAAATCGAGGAGCCGAGTTCGAATTCCAGCTGAATTCATTGCATTCATTTATGCACAAATACCCTTGGGAAAGGTATTAATCCGTCTATTCCTTCCACTTACGGGTTAAATAACAGGACAGGTTGGGTTCTATAGCCTTGGTCGGCACCCAGTCTACTACAGAAAGCAATGGCAACCTACTGTTGGATAATCTTCTGCCCAGTCAGTCATGTCTCTTTCGAGACATGATCGCCCAAGCATCTATCATGTATGGCACTTTACTGACTGACTGAATGTATCATAACGTATAATAACAACAACAATAAACCTACACTTTAAACAAAACGTTCATGGCCTCTCACATTTTCTATTCTATATATATATATATATACACAAATACACAACGGCCTTTTTTATAATAGAGAGGAGTCTTCTCAATATTCAGAAATGTGCATATACTTTCTTCTGCTTAATAAAACAAATTAACCCCAATGTTTACCTTTTATTGATAATGTAATGATTACGTAATGATTTGAAAGAAAATTAGTGCTTTTCTTTATAGAACAGAACAAAATCGGCTGAATGGGCAAATACTGTGGAATTTTGTAGTGACCCAGGAGTGATTGTTATATTATGCCTAAATGTCTTTTCTTTTCTTGATTAAATGTTCATTATTCAACCAGGAAAGAAAAAAGGAATGTAATTAGGGACCATGCATTCTTTGACTTATTTCAGAATAAGCATTGGAATGCACTTCCCTCCCCACTGCCTAATTACATTACTCTTTGAGAATAAATTTTTGTGTGCCGAATGGAATTCTTATGTAATGAGGGCCGTCTTTTATTACTAGAATATTTTTTCTTTCTTTCTTTCTCTCTGTTATTTTTTTTTTTTTTGCCTTATCACTATCTTTTTCATAGATTTATTCCTTCGTCAAACAGTCTAGAAGTCTTTTTCTTCTTTCTTTCATTCATTCATTCTTTCTTTTCAGTATTGGAATTTTGCCTCATTCATTTTAATATTTCTGTTTTTTCCTTTTTTTCTTTCTCTATGTTTCTTTTTCTTTTTCTTTTTTTTTCTTCAAAGCTGTCTTTTTCATAGACTTTTATTCCTTCTTTGGAGGCAGCAAATTTCTTTCAAACAATTCAGAAGTCATTTCATTCATTCCTTCTGTCATTTGTTCATTCATTCATTTCACTATTGGAATTTTGTCTGATTGCTTTGAATATTTTTACTGTTTTTCAAGAAGTAAAAAAACAACAATCTTTTAATGTCTGTCTGTTTGTCCTTTTCTTACCTCCCTGGATGTAGAAGTGGACTCTGACTGTTCTTGCTTGCCAGGTATGAAGTTTTTTTTCTCTATATACATTTCGTATTTTATCCTTATTTTATATATATATATATATATATATATATATATATATATATATATATATATGCACACTCAGTTATTCTACACTGTTAATTTGCTTGGTCTAATAATGTCCATTTTTTTACTTTCTAGTTTTGATTTGCAAGATGATTGTATGTCCCACCCCAACGTTTTTTTGTCGTTTATTCTTTTGCTCTGAGCACATCTTCGCATCCATCCCCAATTTTTGCTTCTTTCTTTCTTCTTGCCCATTTGTCTGTATGTCTTACTTTCTTTTTTCTTTTCTTTTTCTATTTACCTGTCTGCTTTTCTTTCTTTCTTTCTTTCTTTCTTTCTTTCTTTCTTTCCTTTTGTATTCTTTTCTTTCTTTCTTTCTTTCTTTCTATTTGCCTGTATTTTCTTTTCTTTCTTTCTTTCTTTCTATTTGCCTGTATTTCTTTCTTTCTTTCTTTCTTTCTTTCTTTCTTTCTTTCTTTCTATTTGCCTGTCTGCTTTTCTTTCTTTCTTTCTATTTGCCTGTATTCTTTTCTTTCTTTCTTTCTTTCTTTCTTTCTTTCTTTCTATTTGCCTGTCTCTTTCTTTCTTTCTTTCTTTCTTTCTTTCTTTCTTTCTTTCTTTCTTTCTATTTACCTGTCTGTTTCTTTCTTTCTTTCTTTCTTTCTTTCTTTCTTTCTTTCTTTCTTTCTTTCTTTCTTTCTTTCTTTCTTTCTTTCTTTCTTTCTTTCTTTCTTTCTTTCTTTCTATTTGCCTGTATTCTTTTCTTTCTTTCTTTCTTTCTTTCTTTCTTTCTTTCTTTCTTTCTATTTGCCTGTATTCTTTTCTTTCTTTCTTTCTTTCTTTCTTTCTTTCTATTTGCCTGTCTGCTTTTCTTTTTTCTTTCTTATTGAGTCTTGCCTCTTCTTGCACGATTTTCTTTTTACTGTTTCTTTATTGGGTAATTTATGTGATTGAATTAAAACAAAATTACACAACTGCTTGCTTGGACTGCAATACTGGGAGAAATCCTCCAAAAAATATCAATAAATAAAAGAAAAACATGAGCAGAAATCTTTTTGCACTGCCTCATATTGTAATAATGTCTTATTCTAAACATTTGAAAGCATATTTCTGTTTTTTCAAGATTTTACTATATTCACCATTACCATGGATAATTGAATCCTTACATTACAACACCGTCTATGATTTTAGGAAAAGTTATTGATAGAAATTGTTGTATAAGATGACTTAAGCTTTATTTTAGTAAATAGATTTAAATTTATTAATACATTCACTGCTACTTTGGATATTTGAACCCTTACATAATACCTTCTATCTATCTGTATAAATATATAATGAAAATAAATTGTACAAATTTATAAATCCATCGATTATAATTTATTTCATGAATATTTAGAAAATATTCAACTCATCAGACTGAAACTTTTTACAAAAAAAGATTTTTTTTTAAAAATCAAATAAAAAAAATCAAAAAAATTTTTCCAAATTTCAAATTTTTCAAATTTTTTCAAAATTTCAAAATTTTTTCAAATTTTTCCAAAATTTCAAAATTTTTCAAATTTTTTCAAAATTTCAAAATTTTTTCAAATTTTTTCAAATTTCAAAATCAAATTTTTCCAAAATTTCAAAATTTTTCAAATTTTTCAAAATTTCAAAATTTTTTTCAAATTTTTTCAAATTTCAAAATTTTTTCAAATTTTTTCAAATTTCAAAATTTTTTCAAATTTTTTCAAATTTCAAAATCAAATTTTTCAAATTTCAAAATCAAATTTTTTCAAATTTCAAAATCAAATTTTTTCAAATTTCAAAATCAAATTTTTCAAATTTCAAAATCAAATTTTTCAAATTTCAAAATCAAATTTTTTCAAATTTCAAAATCAAATTTTTTCAAATTTCAAAATCAAATTTTTTCAAATTTCAAAATCAAATTTTTCCAAATTTCAAAATCAAATTTTTTCAAATTTCAAAATCAAATTTTTTCAAATTTCAAAATCAAATTTTTCCAAATTTCAAAATCAAATTTTTCTTTTACTTTTGTAAAAGATTTTGGTCTGATGAGTTGAATACTTTTTAAATATTCATGAAATAAATTATTACCAATGGATTTATAAATTTGTCCAATTTATTTTCATCTGTTAAAATTAGGATCCCCTGTGGAATTAACCTTACTAATTACCAAAGATACTGCTTGATTAAATATATATATTGTTACCATGGTAAATTGTTATATAAGACTAAGTTTTGTTTTGAAAATAAAATTTATCAAACTAACAAATAATGTGTCTTTAGGACTTGTTTCTTATTTTTTTTCTGTAGAATTGTGAGTCCTATTTGTGCGATATTGTTTATATTACCTGAAATATAATTGGTATAGATGCACAAACATTCTGCAATAAAGAGCATGTCAAAAGATGAACATGTGCCGTCTGTCTGTAAATGTGTATATATGTCATATTTGAATATAGAATCCTTCACACATTTGAAAAGAAATGTGGACTATTTCATTCTTAAGGACTGTGAATTATAAACAAGTAGAAGATATTTACTAAGATTAGCTTTGTTTGGCACAAGGCCATATTGTGTTGCAACATTATTCCAAATCGTAAGAAACTGTTAGTCTTCAAAATAAATTTTCAAGATCCTGGATTTTAGCTGGTAAAGAAAAAAAGTTATTGATACCAGTAATGTAAACAACTATCTCAGCCACTAAGTAAACCTGATGTGTGTATATATATATATATATATATATATATATATATATATATACACGAAAAAAATCGCAAGATCGCCAAGACCTACCGCGGTTTCGCACAACGGCTTGTCAGCCCTGACGAGCCGTTGTGCGAAACCGCGGTAGGTCTTGGCGATCTTGCGATTTTTTTTGTGTGTTTTTGCTCTGCGTAACTGCCTTTTTGTTAACACTTTTTGGTTAGTTTAGTATGGAGCACTTTTCTTTCCTGGTGGTTCGTTCCGTTCGAGGGTTTTTTTTCTTTACTGTGAAGAACTGTATATATTGTCGGTCCTGCGCAGTTTTCTTTTTTTTTTCCCCTCTTTGTCCAAAGCTCTATAGCCGAGGACAATAACGGAGTTAGATTCTGCTGGTTATTCGTGGTCTTTAAAAATTACTTGTGTAACATTTTAAGATTAGAATACGTACAGAGTCGGTTTTATCATTATATATATTATATATATATATATATATATATATATATATATATATATAAAGTTTACCTTCCTCTACCGAGTGGCCATCACTCAGAGGTAGAATCTTCGACTAATGTCAATTCAGTTGGGTTTCAATCCTGGCTAGAAGCAGTCGGATGTCTAACTGTACTGATGAGCTGTGATACAGTGAAACAGGACTGTCTGCGGATGACTATATATATATATACATGGTTGTGATAATGTTTAGCACCATAGTTGTTTTTTAATGGTTTTAACTGATAAAATATATTTTTGCAAGCAGGTTTTTCATCAAAAAATGCTGGATATTGAGGTAGAGGTAAAGCGTTGAGAAAACACAAAGAGTTTGTCACTTTAACTGAGCAGGTTCATGCATACTTTGAAGTGTTGCAAACCAGCACTGATGAGTGAGAACATCATAACTGTGTCCCCATGAAACTTCAAAGTTGGCATGAATCTGCTCAGTTAAAGTGACAAACTGTATATAATCAATGTGGAGAAATTTGTCACTTAGTTGAGCAATATTATTTCAGTCATGCTGACCTAAAAATTTTGTGAAGACATTATTGTGATAAGCATGATATTGTGTTGCAGTAGAAAAAACAAAATCTCTGAAGAGTGATGGCATCACGATAATGGCTTCATGCTAACTTGAAGAATCTGAAGGAAACAGATACTCTTGGTAAAACACAATATTTATAGCTTTTTCCACGTTGTATTTATATATATATATATATATATATATATATAGTTATCCGCAGACAGATCTGTTTTGCTGTATAACAGCTGTATCAGTACGGCTAGACATCCGATTGCTTTTTAACCCAGGATTGAACCCGACTGAATTAGTGTCAGTCGGTGATTCTACCTCTGAGCTATGGGTGCTCGGCAGAAGAAGGCAGACGTTTTTTTTTGCGTATGATGTATCATATGCCAATAGCCAGAGTGCTCTAATTCATTACTGAATGAGCAATATATATATATATATATATATATATATATATATATATATATATATAGATAACAGTAGCTACTCTAGCATCTATGCATCGTTCATTCAGTAATGAATCAGAACACTCTTAACTACTGGTGTATATTTACGTGGTATATCACACACTAGAAGTCTTTCTTTTACCGAGCACCCATAGCTCAGATGTAGAATCACCGACTAATGACAATTTGGTTGAGTTTCAATCCTGGCTAAAAGCAATCCGATGTCTAACCATACTGTTGAGCTGTGATACAGTGAAACAGATCTGTCTGCGAATGACTATATATATATATATATATATATCTAAACTTATTTATAAATGGAACTTTGTCTCTGTGTACACACACAGAGACAAAGTTCCATTTATAAATAAGTTTAGATATATTGTGTGTGTCTGTTACCTATATGTTTAGATATATTGTGTGTGTCTGTTACACACATTGTGTGTGTGTCTGTTACCTATAGACTACGAAACGGCTGAACCAATTTTCTTGAAAATTTACACAGTTGTACTATAAGTGTCTGTGAGTGTTCTTAGCTTGGTTTTGTGTCGAGGTACCCCCGATAAATATTGAAAATCGATAATCGAAGAAAATCAGGTTATAGAAGAAGTGGTCCGATTTTAATAAAATTTGATACACTCATAGACAAAGACATAAGAAATGATATTCTGAAGTTTCAAGGTTGCAGTTCTTATAATAGTGCAGAAAATCGATAATATATATATATATATATAAAAGGCAAGATGTTTGTATGTGTGTCTGTTTATCTGTCTGTATGTTTTTTATACAAATCCACAATTTTGATTCTCACCAAATTTCACACAAATCATCTTTAGGCTGAGTCTGAGCTCCAAGACCATGGATTAGTTTTAAAGGTTTCATTACACCCAAGCAACACCAGGCTATACTGCTAGTATATATATATATATATATATATATAGGGAGAGAGAGAATGTGTGCATTTTGGTGCAGTAGATATTGGCTTGGAACAGAAAATCAGAAATTCCAGTTGAATTTATTGCATTCACTTGCACATAAATACTTTTTGGAAAAGGTATTAATCTATCACTACTTATTCTATGGTTTAAATAGCAGGATAGATTGGTCCTATAGCTTTGGTTGGCAACCAGTTTACCACAGAAAGCAATGGCAACCTACTGCGCGATAATCTTCTACCCATTCAGTCATGGCTCTTTCGAGACATGATTGCCCAATGCGTGTATCACGTATGACACTTAACTGACTGATTTAGAATTAATGTGGAGAAACTTGTCACTTAGCTGAGCAGTATTATCACAGTCATGCCAACTTTGAAGTTATGTGAAGACATTATTGTAATGTCTTCACTCTTCATGGGTTTTTCCTTTTTTTGCTTCTGTTTTCCAATTTTTTTTATAGTCATATGAAATTGAGTGTAATTTGATATCTTTGTCTATGAGTGATTTTATATATATATATATATATTAGAATATATATATATATATATATATATATATATTAAAAAAGGATTAATTCAAAGATGTTGAATGGCCATTTCGATATGAAGATCCCCACGGGGGACGACACATCACCTCAGCAACAGAAAAAACCTTTCAGAAACTGGAGAAAAATTAATCTACTTTTCTCCAGTTTCTGAAAGGTTTTTTCTGTTGCTGAGGTGATGTGTCGTCCCCCGTGGGGATCTTCATATCGAAATGGCCATTCAACATCTTTGAATTAATCCTTTTTTAATATATATTTGCTCTGTAATATTTTATTACATGGAGCTCTCTTCCTGTATCATTTTTTAATATTAAAATAAATTTTTAATATTAATTAGGATCGGGTTTTTTGGAATTTACCTTCCTGCTTTTTTCCCTTGGATTGAAGTATCTGAATTAAAATATATATATATATATATATATATATATATATATATATATATAGAAAGTGATTTACCAAGTGTAGTTTAGATGTGGCACAAAGAAGGAAGGAATGGAGCACCCAGTGAGGGCCAAACTCCCTACTCAGTCATAATTGATCTAGTGAGATTGAGATATCCATGCTAAAAATTACTACTAGTCAATGTGCTCATAGTGATTTAGTAAGTATAGCTTAAATGTGGCACAAGGCTGAATATATAGATCCCCCAGTGAAGATTGAACTCGGTCATATGTGATCTAGCAAGTCAAGTTTGCTAACTATTACACCACGTTAAAGTGCCCTGGGATTCCCTAAGCATGGCGTAGATGTAGCATCAAAACAAGCTTTCTAAACATTACACCATGTGGGAGTGTCTAATATATATATATATATATATATATATATATATATTTGAGAGGTAATGAAAAGTGATAATATTGATAATAAAATTAATAATATTTATTGTATATTGGTCGGCCTTTTGGCTAAATGGAAGCATGATGTGAAAGTTGTTAAAAATTGAAATTTTTGGGCACACCTGTGTCTTTTCTCAACAAGAAATAAAAAAAAAATGAATTTAGACTGGGTGGGGGGAGTCCCTGAATGTGTTATATAACTGAAGTGATAGAACAATTTTTTCTATGGTTTTTTTGTGATGATTAGAATAGCCCAAGCGAGAAATGCGAGAGAAGAAACTGTTATCATAGAACTTATGGTTCAACTTTAAAATGATAAAAATTTGAAAATTATCATATGTTGGCTGGTTGTTTTGTTTTTATGGCAAATCAACCTCGGCGGGTCATTTATTGCCAACTAAATTTTATTTATTTATTGCTGGTAATATCTTTTTCTTTCAACAATTTATTGTTGTTTTTATATAAGTTTTGTGTCTAGTAATACTTTTTTCTTTTTTCAAGTATCAAGATTTATTGGGATTTGTTTTTAAGGGCAGTGTCCCCAAGTCCTACCCTTGTTATTTAACCCATAACTGGAGGGACGGGACGGATTAATACCTTTCCCAAGGGTACCAGTGTGGAAGTGAATGCAGGGCATTCGGCTGGAATTCGAACTCGGCTTCAAAATCAGGCTGATATCCACTGCACCACAATGCACATCCGTCACTAAATGCTTACAGCACCTGGTATTCCAAAACGGTCACCCATCTAAGTACTGACCAGGCTCAATGTTGCTTAACTTCGGTGATCGAGAGAGAACTGGTGTATTCAATGTGATATGGCTGTAAGCCTTATCGTATGTGAAAGTCTGACTAATGTTCACCCAAAACAAGGCCTAAGAGCCACTCAAGGTAGTGGGTTACTATTTGATGTATATGTGTAAGAAAAGGCAAAACGTGAAATTCAAGAGGTTATGCAAGAAAGATAACAGTTTACCTAAGACTTCAAGGGGTCGAGGTTGTTGCTATTAGGAAAACATCCTGCTAGGAGTCAGTTCACTAAAGCAGCAGTTCTTGGGAAGAAACTGTCAAGGTGGCACTTACTTTTTACTAATGGAATACAAAGGAAATGTGGATGATTCATCTTCATGTACATGACCTGATGAGTCCCAGTTTCAAAGGTCAAGGCTGGTGAGACTAAACAATGTTGTTCATCAGGACATATATCATGGGAAAAAGGATAGCGACATTTGGTTTGTAGGAAAGGGGTTGTAGGGTGGAAAATAAGTAATCACCCACAAGGTCATGTAGATGCTTGTGACAAACAAGTGAAGACTGCTCCAGCCCAGAGATGGCAGCAATACTCAATTTTTGGTCTGATTTGGTAAAGTTAGAGTATAGCAGGTGGAGTCAGATCAGTGGTGTAGCTAGAGGTTCACCCCAGGAAGCATTTTTATGGGGG